>CAODLS010234787.1:0-14146 GCA_948243855.1 Flueggea neowawraea
TTCTTCATATGTTCATGATTATTATTGAACTTGAAAGGAATTTTAAATAAATGTAGTTTGATTGATCTTTTCACCTATAGTGAATTGCTCTCTCTCTCTCCCTATATATATATATATATATATGTGTTGTGTGTGTGTGGGATGCACTACCATCAAGAAATTAAACAATACCAATATAAATAAGTGAAACTAATTGGAGAAAGAGTGGCTATGTTATTCTTCTCGAACTTCTAACCTCATTGATCTGAACCATTTTAGTACTTGAATAAAGATGAGATTAGTTGTTCAACAAAGTACAATTGATCAATAAATCAATATTCAAAAAATAAGTTTTAACAACATAAAATAACTTTGCAAAAATTACGAACCCTTTCTTCTTTTTCTGCCAAGTAATACAATTTCATATTATAAATATACTACCACAAAATCCAAAATAAAATTGTTGCATTTAAAGATCCCTACCCTACAAGAATTTCAGGCAAGCATAAAGACACAAATTATTGCAAATTGAGTGCAACTAATAAGTTGCAGTGCGTAAATTTGAGGTTGTATTGCAACTTCACAAGAAAGATATGAAAATATTAAAACATCACTTAATATTGGAGTGAAATAGTTAAGAGCAAATTATACACAATAGGTTGTTAGCAATCTAAGCACAATAACCAAATAAGAGAAGGAAACCTGCTTTACATCTAGAAATAAGACCATTGCGTATACATAAATTAAAGTTCACAGATAGAAAGGTCTTTAAGATCTTCTTTGCACAAAAAAAGAAAAAAGAAAAAAGTCTTTTATGCACATCAAATGACTTGCTAGCAGTCAAATGTGATTTCTCTAAAGAAAATGATACTATGTATACTTTATTCACGAGGAGAGTGTATCGTTTTTTGAATCAATTTATAGATAAACATCAAAGGGAAATTGAAGAGGTAAAGAGAATATTATTAATTAGCATTTAAATGAAAAAAAAAAAAGTGGGAGGAGAGGACGTAGTTATCAAGACCAAATATTTACCTATTAATTAGCATTTAAGTGAAAGAAAGCGGGTAGGAGAAAAGATGAAAATTAGGATTGAATATTTATTGGGAAGAAAAACTCTAATACTACAAATGCCAAGTGTTAATCAAATAAAAAGACACTTATCAAAATCTAAAAAAAACTCACTATATATATATATATTTAAAATCATATATATTTAAAAATCATAAAAACAAGTTTCCAATTATCTAAAATAGAAATTACTATAACTAGACATCTAATTCTACTTTTCAGTTTTCTTGGCGTAATTTTCTAGAAAATTAAAAGTATGTTTAGTTGTAGAAATTTTTTACTTTTTTTTAAAAAACGGAAATAAAAAAATAAATAATTTGTTCATACAATACAAAAAATTTTCATTATTTTTTATGTTATTTTAAAAAATAAAAACAAAATAAAAAATAGAAAACACAAAATTGTTTTATGACCTAAACCTAGCCTAACTTTTTTCCCATAACTAAACAAACCCTATATATCCTGAGATTTAAATTTCAACATATACTGTGGAATATATATGCATGTATGTACTATTGAAAAGGAAATGCTATCTTCATTATTTGACTGTCAATTTCTTTTTTCTCCCTCATAATGCAACGAGCTGTTGAATTAGACCTTCTACACCAGGTTCATTGGAAGAAAATCCTCCGTAAATTTTCAAAATTTTAGGACTGATTTAGTTAGAAATTCCTTTTTCTATTTTTTTAATTTCTGTTATGTTTTTGCTTACTAAAAAAATTGAAAATTTTTTAATTCTCTAAATATGTTTTATAATTTTTTTTAATTTTTTGAAAATTTTCAGAACATTTTCCAAATAAAACAGGTCCTTAATTTCCATGCATATTTGCATTGTATTCTTCACTAACGAGGATACCACATTCCATCACTTGTACGGAAGTTTATGAATAGATGAACTTTCAAAATGTGAACCCTTAGTTTTTATTAGTGATAGCAATTTAATTCGACAGATAAAATCCACCTAAACTCAATTCAAATTGACTGTATTATCTGATTTGACTGAATTTGGAGTTGAGTTTGGGTAAAACCCCATATTCAAAAATTGATTTTAGGTCGGTGTGGATTTCACATTCTTAGCCCCAAATCCAAACCCGAATCCGCCCCAAACAATTCACTTGTGATAAATAACATAGATAGGCTCTATTCTATATAATTGTTATGTTTATTTATAGTTATATTCATATATTGAAAAGAAATTTGTTTATTTTATGACAAAAAGTAATTAAATCTATTATTTGGATGACAAATTTTTATTTTTTTAGAATAATTATTATATTTATTTATATTTTTTTATGAAATTAAATTCAAATTTAGATAAATAGATCGAATATTGGGTTACCTATGAAAATCTCCAAGCCAAATCGGTTTGGGTTTTTTTTTGGCCAATAAATCAGTTTGGGTTTGAGTGTGTTTTTTTTATCCAATCGGATTTGAGTTCGAATTTCGGTTTTATTTTGCCATTTCAGATTTGGGTACAGGGGTGCCACACCCGACCCATTACCATTCATAATTTTTAAAAAATACTTAGCGGGTGTGATATAGTAAATAAAATGTACACCACTTTTATTTTTCTCCTTATTGTAAATTATAAAATATACTAAAATATAAAATACAAAAGATTTTGTCATTTCAAATTCAATTCAACGTATAAACACTCACTCGTTAAGTGTATCCAAAATTTATCCTAGTACCTACTACGACTGAGTATGAGTCCTGAAGATAATCGAATCGGACCGAAAAGAACCAGAATCGAAAAGAACCGTTGACTTTTGATTTTCTTCAAACCGAATTTTTTATTTGGTTCAGATATGGGTCTTAAGCAATATCCAAACTGAACCAAAAATTATATATATGTGAACAGTTATATATAGATGAACAACTAATTATATGTATGTATGTATGTATGTATGTATGTGGATAATTATATATATATATATATATGGACAAGTAGTAATTATATAACAAAAATTTATTTTGAAATAATAGATTTTTTAGTTTAATTTATTTTTAGATTTAATCTTTAGGGTAGATTTACTTTTATGTTGGTTTAATTTTTTTGTAAACTTAATATTATGTTGTAAAATTTATTTGTATGTATACAAGTTTGATTGAATATGTTTTTTTCTTAGAAAAAAGTCCCAAGAACCGAACCGGAACCGTCCCGGTTTTTCGATCCCAAAAGACCCGAAGAACCGAACTTGAACTATCCCGAAACTTCGTGTCTTTCAGTTCGGTTCTTTAAATTTTTCGGATCGGTTCTGGTTCTTGAAAAATAGAAGAACCGAAATTTCAGTTCGATTCTAATTTTTGGGTCAAAATCAGACCGAACTGACTTATACTCAGCCCTTATACCCACAACCAAACAAATTTGTCTAAGAAGAACACACCAAAAGAAATGAACTTGTCTATTTTTATTTGTTTTATTGTAAAAGACAAAAGTGAATCGTTGCATGTTAGTATTTGTAGGTAGAGTTTTATTTGTGACGTTTGATTAGTTGTTACTGTTTTATTTTATTGTCTATTTTTTTTCGTTTTATATATAATTACAGTATTCTTCTATTATGCATAAGGATAATTAATAAATTAATAAAATATCGTTCTCTTTTAAAAAAACCTTGTCTCTTTTCATTTTTTTAATCAGTAAAAAAGGAGCTTTTTTTGCAGCCATTAGAATCGCTCGGGCACCATAACTAAGAATTGTTTAACGAACAATATTATGCGGAAGAATTTTATGCTGTCATGCATGTATAATTAAATCACTAAAGTCCAACTTTTTTGGTCAATAGCAAAGCCCAACTTTACACTTTACTAGCTAGATTAGCCTGTAAATGTTTCTCTTTTTCTTTTTTTTTTAAGGTAATGTGCAAATGTTCTGGGTGTGGAAAAACCAAATTCCCATGACTAAGGTCTTAGTCAGTAACCTTTAATGATTAAAGCTCAAAAAATATTTAATTGTTAAAGGGTAAAGGGTCAATAATTAATAATTACTTCCTTATGATAACATATATAAATATATGGCAAAATTTTTTTGAACATTTATATCTGTCTTTTTTATTCATAAATACTTATAAATTTTTTTGATAATTTTAAAATTATCATAAATAGATTTAAAAATTAAATTAGTATTAAAAAAGTTGTTATGTAGTTAGAGTATATGTATGTTTAATTATTTTAATGGCAGATGAAAGAGTTTAATAAAGGCAACTAAATTATGGATATAATTTTACTTCCTAGGTTTATGAATGAAGTTAGAATATTAATTAGAATAAGAAATCACATCAAACTCCCATTCATTGGAATTTACAATTAAATTGTTGATCTAAAAACTATTTAATTTTAGATACAAAATTATCATTATCACGACAATGTTAAATATGCTTATTTTGATTTGTAGTTATCAAAAAATATCATATTTGAAATTTTATTTTCTTATATCAAAATTTAAATAAAGAGAAGATAATTATATGTTTTTAGTTTAAAATTAAGTCAAACCACTACAAGCATTACAAATAGATTTTAAGAAGATAATTATGTTTACCGATATAATAAGATAGTCTTTATTATCATGATAAGATTAGTTAAAAAGATAAATAATTAGATGAGATTTTTAATAAACTTAACAATATTATCTTTAATAAATTTAAAAAATAATATTATCTTTAATAAAAGTTTTAAATAATTTTATATGATGCAATCTTTTTATATTGTTTCAAGGTTTTGGATATAAATGTTCTCAAATGCATGAAGCCTAAGAACAAAAAAATATAGCAATATTGATCGGTCCAATTAGATCTTGAAAAGGTTCACTTGTTGTTATTGAAGTTCTTGGCATCATAAAGATATCATAACATTATGGATATGAATGTGTGCACCCACTATTACTGAGAAAAATACATTCCTAAGAAAAATATTTCAGGTATCATGTATGGAAGTTGATCTTGTTTCACCAAATGGTGCACTCACTAGCAAATTTTTTGAAAGTTGATATTGTCTATTCATAATTAAGTTTAGATCATTAGATTGATTTTTTTTATCATTAATTTATTTATTTCTTGTTCTTTGTAATTTAAATGAACAATTTCTTTAATATTTTGTACATCATGTAACACAAATTTTTACTAAATATATTACAGAAACTACGATATTAAATTGTTACTAATTATTTGCATGGTTATCCTTAATTTTTATACAAAATTATCATTATTTATCCATAAAATTTTATATATTTTATATATTTTTTATTATTTTCAATTTACATTATTTATCAAAGAATTTAAATTTAAAAATACAAAAAATTAAATAAATATTTTATAATATTAGAAATGTGATTATAATAGAAAAATTATCACGTGCGTACGCATTTGGCAAAAGCTAGTACATACAAATGGAAGGAAGAAGTGGCTGGCCACTTATAGACAAACGAGACTTCGCATAAAAACGTATTCATCCACCAAAAAAGTCTTTTTAATGATTTTTATTTCACTCTTCATAGTACGATATTATAAGAAGTATATATCATTTTGAAATTAGACTTTATAAATTTGACACCACATCTTTCGGAATCAATTCTTAAATTGAAGTTTTTGTATAAGCTATATGTTCAAAAGACGAATTATGTTATTTTTGTTTAATTCTATTCAATGTGTTATATATATGCTATTTTAACCTACGATTAAACGTACTTTTGGCTCAAACAAGTCGGCGTCTAAAAACTAGATTAATAAATAACCTACGATTAAACGTACTTTTAACTTTCCAGCTTGATTTACGCGTATAGTAGACAATTATAGCGCGCAATGCACTTGTGCCCATCATTGATCACCATTAATGAGACTTTCTTTCTCTTTTCTTATTTTCTAGAACATTTATATGACTTATGAGTACTTTTTTTCTTAATAATATTAAGTAATATAATTTTTGTTTATTTTTATATTTATAATTTAATTTTTTGAAAATAACACATAATATCACCATATGTATAATTTTTTACATTTGTAGTATGAGTTAGTATTTCTGTTAAAAAAACGATAATTGTTAACGTAGCATTGACGGCGTTATGACTATCACTTAAAAACTGACAGGCGACGTCCACATCATCACGCTGTCAATTCCACATTATCACTTGTCATTTTTTAAAACAAAAACATTAATTTATATCACAAATGTAAAAAATTATAAAAATAATATTATTGGATATTATTTTTAAAAAATCAAGTCATAAATATAAAAATTAGCAAAGACGTGCTATTTAATTTTATTCAGCATTTTTTTCTTTGAACTTTTCGTAGGAATCAATTCCTAATTCTTAATAGAAAATGGACCGCGTTAAATGGAAACTCGTACCTATAGACTTTGATCATGTTTGTCAAAAATGTGCGTCTATGTTGGGATTCCCTAATGAACTTCCATCGAAATTATATATTAACATGTTTTCAGTTATTGCTACAACAACCAATTCTTTCGGAAGGACTTTGATTTCTTCAAATTATTCAATGAAGCAACCTAAATTACTAATAAATTTAATCTTTGTAATCAAACTTATTATCAATTTTCCTTAAAGTCGCTCATAGACAAAGTGATTTTCCATATGTACTTTAATTAAATGTTTTATTCTCTCTCAAATTGATAGACTTATTTTATTTTTAGCATGTCTCAAAATAAAGACCAACTTTTATCTTCATACTTTTATTTAGAGGTCAAATGTAATGAGATGGTTGCCAATCAATAATTTAATATAAAACTTTCAATAGAAATTGTTCCATCCAACAACTTCTTGTCCATAGTAAAGAGTTCCATTTAAAAAATTAAATAAATAAAATTTGAAAAGTCAAATAGAAATTATCATTTATAATTAACTCAACCATATTTTCTTTAAAGCCATATTTGTCCAAGAGACCTATCATATTGGGGACAAAGGGAGTATTTATCAGAGACATGATTTTTGTTCAATAAATCTAAATGTTATATTATTGTGTGTTAAATTAGAGATTAAATATTATTTTAAATAATGTCTTACGAACAAAAAATTAATTTAATTAATTTATATACGTACCACTTATAAAAAAACAAAATTATGCTCTTAATATTCCTCAAAAACAAATGTCTATTGAATGGTCTATGATGTGAGAGCCAGAGAAGTTTCCTCTTAATAAATGTCAAAGAAGGAACAAACAATTAATAACATTCAAGTTGCTTTATGAAACACATGTTCTATATATAACGTTTATCGTATCATTTCATTTGACCATATGTTAGAATGACTTTCTTGCTAGGCGCCGTGACTATTCGCCAAGTTGATCATTGAGTAATTAAGGCCATTCTGATTTTCTATCCTTAAGCATTTCGATGATTATGGGTTATGCATCATAACTTTATTTATTAACATAATAAATGGTAATCTAAAAAAATAGCTCAAATGATATTGGTAAAATTTAAGAATTGACAGGCTTGTATAAGATCATAAGTTCGAATCCTCAAAGTACAAAATACCATCAGACTAGCTGTAATGCATTTTGGAGCAAATGAAGATAATGAGAAAAATAATTTAACAATTCAAGTTGATACTAGTGCACGTAATTAAATAGTCCAAGGATTAAAAAAATAATGTAAGGAAACCTTTAACTTTTCTTTTAGGTGTTTAGACGGCTTTTCTTTAAACTTGAAGATCTCAAACTTTTGTTTATTTTTGCAAATGGAAAGGATAAAATCAAAGCATTTATTTATTGAAAAGGTCAGCTATGATTAAAAGGGCCGTAGATGATAAAGCAAAATCAGCAAAAATGACGTCCTAAAAAGACCAAAAAAATTAGACCTATTAGGTGGCAATCACATTTACTATCATGATTGCTTGAATATTGTAAGATCTATCAGCTTTTTATACATTGGAATTTATACACATCGTAATCAGCCAAAAACCATAGTCAACTAAACTACAGATCAGATTCCATGTCATCTTCTGACAATATCAGTTTCTCAGAATTCAAATAAAAAAACTTCTGCATAGAAACTACCTGGAAACTTGCTTCCTTGTATAATACAAAAGCCATCAACTTGACCATGGCAGCCATTGCCAAATCTCTCCTCTCGCACCTCTGAAACCGTCTTTTCTCCTTCATTACGGTGTTCTGCTCCTGATTCATCAAACCCATTTTTTCTTTTTCTTGATTTCATCTTTACAATACATCATAACATCCATTAGATTTTTTCAGATGCAAATTTCTCCAGCATATCTATTTCTGATCCTAGTAGCCCTTCTTGGGGTTGCTGTTAATGAAGTAAACTGTCTTGCTTTCAATTTTTCAGAATTTAAGGAGGAAGATGGAACCGATCAACTCAGTCTCCAGAATTCCAATATCGCTTTTGCGGCAATCCAAGTAACACCAGAGTCTCGTAACGCTCCCATATCTAATCTGTCAGGAAGGACCTTGTACTATAAGCCATTCAGGCTATACAGCAAGAGCAAAGGTGTCATTGCAAGTTTTAACACCACTTTTGTACTCAATATCCTGAGCCAGACAACTCCTGGTGGTGAAGGTTTGGCCTTCATAGTAACAGGAAACCGGACTCTTCCCGATAACAGTTATGGTCAATGGATGGGAATTGTGAATTCCCAGTTGAATGGAACCTCCCAGGCGAGCATAGTTGCTGTGGAATTTGATACCAGGAAGAGTTACCCTGATGATCTTGACAGCAACCACGTTGGGTTGGATATCAATAGTATCTATTCTGTCAAGCAAGTATCTTTAAGTACATACGGTCTTAATCTTTCAACAGGCGTTGATCTGAAAGTCAGAATAACATATGACACCAAAAATCTTAGTGTTTTTGTTGGTAATAACACAGAGAATTTGGTGTTTTCAGAACCTATTGATCTCTCAGAATATCTTCCTGAGACTGTTCATGTGGGATTTTCAGCCTCAACAGGAATTTTCACTGAACTCAACTGTGTGAAGTCATGGAATTTTACAGGTACTGTCATTAAAGATAGTCGGAAGCGGTTCTGGATATGGATTGTGGTTCCAGTATCACTGGTCCTGACAATTGCTTGTGTGATATACGGGTGTTACAGAAGAGGGTCCGAAAAGGAGGAAGAAGAAGATGCTTATCCAAACATAGAAGCAGCAATTCAAGGCTGTTCAACAGCTCCCATAAAGTTCCGTTTGAAAGAGCTGAAGAAAGCAACAAACAAATTCAATCCCAAGAACAAGCTTGGAAAAGGAGGCTTTGGTACAGTTTACAAAGGAACTTTGAGAACTAAAGATGTTGCTGTCAAAAGGGTCTCAAAGAAGTCAACACAAGGCAAGCAAGAATTCATTGCAGAAGTCACCACAATTGGCAATCTCCATCACAGGAATCTCGTCAAGTTGATTGGATGGTGCTATGAAAGCAAAGAGTATCTCCTGGTGTACGAGTTTCTTCCAAATGGAAGCTTAGACAGATTCATATTCCACGATAGCAAATGGGGCTATCAGGAACCGCTAAGCTGGGTAACCAGGCTCAATATCATATCAGGCGTTGCGCAGGCAGTTGATTATCTGCACAATGGCTGCGAGAAGACAGTCCTTCACCGTGATATAAAGGCCAGCAACATAATGCTAGATTCAGAATTCAACCCAAAACTTGGAGATTTCGGGCTGGCTCGTACAATCAAACACAGTGAACAGACGCACCACTCCACAAAAGAGCTAGCAGGAACACCCGGATACATGGCTCCAGAGTGTATTTTGACAGGAAGAGCAACAGTTGAAACTGATGTTTACGCGTTCGGTGTTCTTCTCCTGGAAGTTGCTTGTGGAAGGACGCCAGGAAGCCAGAGTGAACAGAATGACTACAGCAGTTTCATAGTGAATTGGTTGTGGCAACTGTACAAGGTGGGAAGGATTCTTGATGGTGCAGATCCAAGGCTGAAAGGCGATTTCGAAACAGAAGATATGCAGTGTGTGCTTGTCCTAGGATTAGCCTGTTGTCACCCAAATCCAAACAAGAGGCCTTCCATGAAAACTGTTCTGCAGGTTCTTAGTGGTGAAGTTCAGCCACCTGTAGTCCCAACTGAAAGGCCTGTTTTCATGTGGCCGCCTCTGCCTCCATCTTTCAAGGATATTGATTACACTCTCAATGGAACCCAACTCACTCCTTTTACAGAAATCAGTGGTAGATGAAACAAGATACTGGTGACTTGAATCAGCTAGATCAACCTTCTGAATCAGGAAGATAGGAAATTGTCAGTTGTAATGGCAGCAATTACGTTTTTTGTTTTTACAGTTGCTGATGTTGTGTCAAATAGTATAGTAGCAGTCCAATGGTATAGCAATTCATTTCAAAATGTTGATTGTGAAAATCCTGGTTGACCAACTAAAGTTTCAACTAGGCACAATACATAGTTGCTTTTCTGATGTTGCAAATATTAGATCCTGCAATGTTTATTGTTACACGTGTTTGAGCATAACAAAGATGTTGTATTTGTTTATTTCAGGCTATCCACATGATCATGCAGTTATTTATGCAGCAGACAGACAGTAGTTGCTGAAACCTGTAATTTCTCAATTGCAGTTCTTGTTATATTTTACACGTACTATTAAATTAAGCAATAAGAAAGTAGAAATGACCGAGAACTGTAGTAAAGTAGTACATACTCCTCTTTTAACCAACTTGCCCGTATTCTGATAAAATATCAGAAAGATGTTCAAACACCAGGCGGTTTAATAAAAAAAGGTAACAATAAGATCAATAGACTTTGTAACACAGTAGTATAAAAATTTTCTCCAGCACTTGTGTATATGCATTGATGAAATCGGCTTACATAATGAAAATATTTTATAAATCTAGAACCAAGAATACAAATTTCATTTATATCTAAGCGTAGTTCAAACTTACAGCTAAAATTTGAACTGTGGGACCAACCTTAGCTTTGGATTCCTAGCTAATAAATATGCCAAAAATAATTATCATATGATTTTCTTGTAAGTTGGTATCACCAAATCACTCTTAGTTGTTCTGAAAATTTAATAAAATGTCATGCTATCAAAGCCACTTCATTCTTCACCTAACCAACATCATAGAAACCAGGGCAATGTTTATCCATGAGTAACTTGGTCAAAGTAAAACATTGGATGATGATGCTCTTAAGATGTCAGCAGGGAGAAACCCATGAATTTTTTATAATCTTTTTCATTGACAAGACAAATTGCAGATTATGCGATAACCTGACAATTGTTGAGGTGAATGTTGAACAACAGGATTATGACCCGGGTTGTTAGTTGTTCAGGCAGAACCGTTTAGTCTAGACTGGCATTAAAATGCTGAAAGTAACATCAAACAGTCAAATTAGATTTGATTTACATTGCAAGTGCAATTCTGAAATTCTCTGCAACCAAAACAGTAATTAATAAAAATCTTTCAGAAAATGCAAGGAACCTTCCACCCCAAAGCCATTATCTTCACCAACTTGTTTTTAGTTTCTGCTATCAAGAATTTACTTCTAACATGAAACTCTTCCTTCAAAGTCTTTCAACCTTGCAAAAAATGAATAATAAAACAGTTGCATCAAGGTTAATACAGGTGGATTTGGCTAGATGAGCTCAGGTTGGGTTGCATCTTTGGCGGGGATGGCACGGCTTTCATTATATCAGGAAATTCTATTCTTCCTGAGTCAGATGGATCCCCTGAGGCCAACATAGTGGCAATAAAATTTGATTCCAGGAAAATCGATGACAATTATGTTAGTTGTTGGCTTTGTTGTTAATAGTATCCATCCTATCAAGCAGGTTCGGTTGAGTGGCAATTGTGTTAATCTCTCAGAAGGAGCCGATGTGACGGTGAGGTTTCAATATGACAGCAAAAATTGGACAGTTATTTCAGAGGAAATGAAAATTCTTGTATATTTTCGGAGCCTATCGCTGTTGATTTGCGTTGTCATTTTTTTTTCTTTTGATCAAGACACTGCATTTTCTTTTCCTTATGTAGGAGGATAACATATGCACATGCGAAACATCAGGATTCATTTGTACCAAACAAGTATGATAATTATCGATGGTAATTTGACACTAACGAGTAGGGAAATGAACAAAACGTTTTATAAAATTACAATCCAAAGTAATTGTTTACGGCGTCACCAATCTACATGGGGAAATGCAAAACGTTCCTCCTCTAGTATCGAACTGTGTTTCTAAATATGAATCTATGGCTGTTCGTGCCAATCAATGTCACAAACAAATTGGAAAGACGGACTTTAATCATAATCAATCTGCACAGTCAGATCCCGTAACCCCAAATCATGGTACAAACCGTGCACAAACTGTAGCACTGGCCAATCGTCCACCCCGTTCTTCACCTGGCATTGCCATAAAAGGATGAAACCTATTACAAGCTTTTCATGCACAAAGTAAAAGGAGTAATTATGGAACTTTGAGATCCTATTGGCACAAAAAAAGTCACATCTTCAAATAGCAAATGACCAATTTTCCAGCAACACACCTTAAGAGATATTGAACCCACAACATGACCAGGCACCAATTCCCAAAAACGAGCCTGAGAAACTTCAGTGACATCTTCACGGGCAGTAACCTAACCGAGAAAAAATATTTTAGGAAGACATAATATATTCGATTAAAATTATAGCTCATGAAACAATTCACTCAACCAATAGAATTGGGGGAATTCAGTGTATGAGGGACAAAGGAAGACAGGCAACACAGTACCAAAGAAGTGTATGCTTATCATTTAATGTAATAAAAACCATTCTCTTCCACATGCATAGCATTTCTGGAAGCATACCTGTCTCAAGCATTTATTCAATGCTGAAGATGGAATACTAGGTGGTGCCATTTGAAGCAAGATCCCACCAGTGGTTTTAAAAAGGGGCATGACAAGCATAAATACTGCAACTGAAACTAGCCCCAAACACAAAACTTCGGCATTGTTAACCCTGCAATAAAAGGTACAGCTGGAGAAATCAGAGGAGATGAAAATTAAGGAAACCAAAGGAGATACTGCAAAATGGCAGTCAAGAATGAGAGATGAAGCAAAATACCCAATAGACAATAACCAGGATGCCAATATCAAACCTGCACTGAGAAACAATAAAATACATGGACTTAACATGGAATCATAGACAAAGAATTAAACAAAGTGCTGGATGGAAATATGATTGTACATTTTTTGTGCGTGTGCTCTGTGTGTGTGTGAGAAAGAGAGAGAGAGAGAGAGAAAGACCTGCGGATGGAATCTGCAAGAACATGTAAGCAAACTGAATGATAATTCATATCTTCTGATCTTCTGTAGGCTGCAGCACATAAACAATTAAGAACAAAAGGTAAGCATTGAAGAGGGGAGAACAATAAAAATACAGTAGACTGCAAGTAGCCATTAGATTCATGGTCTACTGGCAATTGCAGCAGTAAGCCAACACAGAACATCATGCATAATTTTCCATTCAGAATAAAGTACCAAACCAATGTGTTATAGATTGCCACTTAATCCACTAAATTAAATTATGGATGTCAAAGCTTCACAAGGCTCATATTGAAACAAAAAAATCCATCAGACATCTTGAATTGAATTCGAGGACTTACTTAGATTAACACGAGCATAGCTTCTGAAGAACCAAACACCAATGAGATTCACCAATAGATTTGTCACCGCGGAGACAATCAAATAATGCCTACGAGAATATTTGATCAGCAAAAATGTGATTGTTGAACTCTCCCAATGTAAAAGAATTTCAGAAAAAAAAAAAGGAATGAAACAATAAGGTTCATACTGATAGGATTATTGTTCCAGTCAAGAATTAAACAATATCCATAGTACTCTCAGTCAACATTTAAAGCTTACTTGTGCTCAGATTCGTCTTGTATGAATGCATGAAGTGCTTCAACAGCTAAGGAGAACGACAAGAACAAAAGAAACAGCTGTCTAAACAAGCAGCAAAAAACAAGACAATATATATGTTAGCACCAAGAGAAATTTAAACATGACTTAAGACACTTCTGAGGAGTAATGTGACAGAAAAAGAAAATGGGCAAGCTCAATAGATATCCAACATAATAAATTTCACCACAACTTTCACATAATCAGCAAAAGGCCAAGTAACCCAAAATTC
>CAODLS010234794.1:0-20625 GCA_948243855.1 Flueggea neowawraea
TAACTGGTTAACTAGTATGGGTATGGTTGGGTATGCCACGAGTCACACTGTGAAACATGAGTGAAGTGAAGGAATTGTCACTCTCGTAAAGAGAGAAGATATCACAGGTCACTTGATAAGTGAGACTAAGTAATATATGGTCATACCCAAATAGGATTATAAGAGTTATCATCTATTTGACTTAATCAGTATCACTAAGAGATCAAGGGAATGATTTAGCGCTAGATAAGGATGACTTTCCGTGCCTTATGCTAATCATGATATCGAGAGGAAAGGAGTTATATAAAGTTGCAATAGGTCTTGTTAATGCATATTGACATTAATTCAATTTGGATAATTATAATGTCTTGCTAGAGACTGCTTATGATTTATGGGCTCTAGGCCCATTGCCAACATTGAACGGACCTATAGGATCACACACAATAAAACCAGTTGAAGAAAATAAATGCATCTTTCTACATTTGTCACTTATTTATGTAGATAAGATAAGTTGGACCTTGTAATTTTTGGGACATGCATTGAGGCCCATTGAATGTCAATTTCGGCCCAATGAGTATTAACTAATTAAATTAGCTAATGCAAGAAGAGAAAAATAAGGCCTTGTTTAGTTGGACTTTAACATGGGTTTTATAATGTCTTGGGCTTAACTATGTGATTAGTTTTTAAACCCAAACCATTACATCTTTAAGCCTTATTTGAGATAGGGTGGCCAGCCCATTTGGGGCCTAATTAGAATTGAATAATCTGGTCATTAAGGGGATTAGGGTTCGGCTTAGGGTATAAAGGAAGCAAGAGAAGATGTGTGTTGGTGGTTGTTCCATTCTTCCTCTTTTTCTAAACCTTAGTCGTCCACCTTTCTCTCTCAACTCTCTCATCTTTGTCCAGCCGAAATTCTCAAGGTAGAAGGGAAAGGATACTTGATTCCTTCTCTCATCCTTGTGATTAAAAGGCTTTCAAGCTTGTTTTGAACAAGATAACACATTTTTCTCTTTATTATTGTTCAAAACTGAATTGCTTGGTTAGAAAAGGCAGATTTCTTTGTGCTAGCATACTAGGTTGTTGTGTGTGTGATTTGGTATAGAGGAGTAGTTGTTTCGGCAGTCCTTTAGTGGTATTAACAATGATTAAAGGGATCAAAAGCTTGTTCTTTTGATTCGATTCCTTTTGGCGGCACAAATACAGTTCAGTTTTTCCACAACACTAGATATATTTCTTCACACCAAATTTTTGTTTTGTACATGCATATTCCTTGGATGATTTCTTTCTATTTTTGGTTGAATAAATAACCCAAAAGGCTCAAAAGAAACTTAACAGAACATTAAATCCAAATCGAAAGGATTGGAGTCTCAAACTTGAAGACATTCTTTGGTCATACCGAAAAGCATTTAAGAATTCTCTAGGTATTTCTCCTTATCGAAAGGTTCATGGGGGCGTTTGGGCCGGTAAAACAATGCAACATTAACATAGACGAAGTTGGGCAACAATGCATTGTAGCTGCAAGAGCTAGAGGAAATTTGCAATGTAGCCTACATGAATACTTCCATT
Source organism: Flueggea neowawraea (assembly GCA_948243855.1). Classification (NCBI taxonomy): domain Eukaryota; kingdom Viridiplantae; phylum Streptophyta; class Magnoliopsida; order Malpighiales; family Phyllanthaceae; genus Flueggea; species Flueggea neowawraea. The sequence goes on from CAODLS010234794.1 coordinate 1,546, forward strand.
CAAAAAGCCAATATGAAAGCCTTTCATGATCAACACATTGTCTCCAAGACTTTTTTGGTAGGCCAAAAAGTGTTGCTTTTCAATTCTACTTTGAAACTTCATTGTGGTATGTTGCATTCTAATTGGGTAGGTCCATTTATGGTTACTCAAGTTTTTTATCATCATACTATTGAGATTCAAAGTTTGGAAACTACAAAATTTTTAAAGTTAATGTCATATGTTGAAACCTTTCTATGAGGGATTCGAGCCACACATTATAGAGGTAATTTACCTCGAAGATCCAGTTGGTTCTACTTAGACATACATCCTCGTTCAGCTAAAACGACGTTAAAGAACCGTTCCTTGGGTGGCAACACAAGCCAATTTTGCTTCAAAATTTATTTCATTCATTTTTCTATTCATCTTAATTTTTATTCTTTATTTTTAGCACTTCAATTTTAAATTTTTTTCTAATTTTAATTTCGCTCTCTTCTTTTGGAATAATCTCCTCTGTGCCAAGGTGTCTGTGTTTTCATAGCTATTTTTCAGTGTTACGTCAACTTTTTTTTGCAGAAATTATCATTGTTTCAGGAGAGATACGGCACAGTTCCAAGTGTGGGTAGGGATTTGGTGCACCAAAATGCAGCATTTTGGCCAAAACGGCACGGTATTGGCGAGCTCATATATGTCCAATCAAAACATAACGCATAAGGCCAGCCATCCGGGTGCAAAAGATATGGGTTTGGTCCATTAACATGCGTGCCTCACTCCACCTTTTCAAACGACAGCATTTCATTAAGTGAGAGGGGTATTTTGGTCCTCACAAGCATAGACAAAAAGCGAACCCTATTTTCATCCATCACCAACAGATGTCTTTCTAGACCCGCAGCCGTCATTCTCACCAACTTCTCTTCCACCTTTGTTTCTTCACACAACAACTATAACCATGCCAACCACAAGAGCTTCAGCCCGTTATCTTGGAAACCCACCTCTATGCCCGTTCCAAATCACCAGCGCTTCCACCTCTCCAGCCGCTGTCGCCACTGTTGCACCAACTAGCACCACGGACAAGTCTTGTCCTTCCGAGAGCTACTCTCTTTCCCAGTCACCATCACAAGGCAACAAGCCTTCGAGCTCCGAACCATTTTTGTCGACCAGCCCTGAAGTGACTAGAGATAAGGAACCCAAGCCCAATGCCGTCAAATCCATCCTAGCGCTGCTCGTGTCGAACGACACAACTTTGTTTCCCTAGAGATCAATGCTGAGTAAGGTTGCTTCATCGGCCGTGTTGCACGTCAAAGGTGTGCACGAATGTGTTCCAAAAATGTTTACCCAAGTAACTGCCTTTCTTATCAGCTTTTAGATCCTTATCCTGCTGTTAGAACTCTTTATGATCAACTTGTTCAGCGTCTAGGGTTAGATCATTTGTTAACTTTGCATCGTCCTGTCTTTTTGCAACTTTGTCGTGAGTTTTTCACATCCTTTGATTTTAACTTCGATAATAGAACTCCTGTTCATACGAAAATTTTAATTAGGTTTAGACTCATGGATGAGGACAATGCTTTTTCTATTACTACTTTTAACTTGTTGTGTAATTTTATTGATGTTGATGATGTGGGACACTCTTATTATGTCGCTGCCTTGTGTGATTATCCTCTAGAATTTAATGAGACCCTGGTGTATTAGGACTGGTCATTTGATCCACAACCCTATAACCCTCGTCAGTCCAAAGCCACCACATTGCGTGATCCTCATAAGCGTCTTTTTCATCATATGCTGGCTTTTAATTTTTTCAGGACGCAAGGATCCTTGCTCCATATTGACTAAGCTTGAATTATTTCTGATTTGGTGTGGTGAACATGATTATAAGGTTAACATAGGCTATTTATTATGCTTACAGTTTAAAAAGGTCGTAACCACTCCTGTTAAGTCTATGTTTGCAGGTCAACTCATTACATTCCTTGCTGAAAGACTAACTAGTTTAGATCCTTGTGCTAACCATGATATGACCAAAATTTCTCCTGTAGAATTTTTTTATATTGACACTCTTTGCAAAATACAATTATTTCACCAAATAGTAGCTGGTTATGAGTTCTTGGATGCCAAAGCAGCTCTAGATCCAGCTACAACAGATGCAAGAACCATTAGCACTCCACTTTTGCGTCTTGAACGCATGATGGATCACACTAGTTGTAGGCTACATTGTATGGAGGATGCCATTTATCATTTGTTCACCTACCACGGTTTCCTGCCTTCTCCTTGGGCATCGCCCTCTTCTTGATCAACCCCATACAAGCTTTCTTTCATCTCTACTCTTTTACTTAATCTTTTTTTGACATTAAGGATAATGTTAGGTTTAAGTGTGGGAGGGTTTGTTTGCATTCCACGTTGTTCTGCATTTATTTGTGATGTTTTGTTTATGTTTTTAGTTTATTTGTGTGCATCTTATCGCATTTTGTTGCATTTAGTTCTAGGTTTGCATAATAAACATTTTGCATTCCATCTTATCAACGCACGCAAATAAGGTGTAACGCATGATGTCGACTTATCAGAGCATTGTTGGATAGATGGATTAAAGATACAAATTTTAATGAGAAGATCAATGCACATAGATGAGCAACAACACACGTTGACGAGGTTCAGATGACGACAAAGTTGAGATGCTCATCGGGATTTGAAATTTGAATATTCCTCGTACAAGATGATGTTAGAATTAAATGAGTGAACTTTGAAGATTGACAACGCACCCTAATGATTAATTAAGGCACTTTAATGAAATTCAAGGAATCGATAATGCACCTTAATGATTAATTAAGGCGCCTTAATGAAAGTCTAGGCAGAACGACAAAGCGCCATAATGATCAACAAACTTCGTTAATGACAATATGGGTGAAATTGGATATTCTCGAATGAAGAACAACGAACATAGATTCATCAACATAGCACGTAGCACATCTTACAACGCACGTTGATGACTATGACGTCATTTAAATCAGAATTTTTTACTCTTTCACAACGGCTACTTCGAGGATTCTAACGATTATATTTCTAAGAATGGCTATAAATAGGCGTCTCAGAGCAGAAGGAAGGTATGAGAAACAAAAGAGAGACCTTTTCTAAACTTGCTATTCACTTTCTCTCTTATTTATACCTTTCTAACTCTTTTGAGCTATTTACTTACAATTTATTTCTGGGTTTGTGTGAGCTTGATATTTCTATATCTTGGGTTGATTTTGTAACAAGCAAGGTAGTTTGTTTGGGATAGATAGGTTTCCTTGTTGTTCCATAGAAAAACAAGAGGGTTGCTAGTGAGCCTTAGAAAACTAGTGGGTAGCGGCTTTCCAGCTAAGTCCTCAAAAACTAGAGATTCAGTTTTCTTATTGAGCCCGCAAAAAAAAAAAGTGGTGTAAACGGTTTCCCTCCACCAGGAAGTGAGGAGTTAGTGGATTGAAATTGTTTAGTGGATCTAGAAGAGTTTGCGTAGGTCAAGAGGACCGAACCACTATGAATCGAATTTTTGCTCTCTTCCCTTACTCTCTCTTACTTGATTTGCATTTGCATTTGATATGTATTGTTGTGTGTGGATTGGATATTTGGTTTTAAGTTGCTTCCACATTTTACTTTGATATTGGTTTTAATTTGCAAAAGATTTTCAACAAAGTTTTTTAACTTGCTAAAAATTCAACTCACCCATCTCTTGGATTGTCATTCCATTGCATATATTGGGACCAAATCTGAATTTACACCCTAACATACCTCAGCTTCAGATTCACGTATGTGAGCCTTGTTCAGATAGCTTAAAACCCCAAACTTGACCCATTTGTTCTTCACTCTCTCATTTCTCACACTCTCACTCTCATATCATCTCTCTCTGCTTCCTCATTGTTCATCCATCATCTCTGATCATTTTATAAGGTAAAATTACTTCTCTTTCCTTGTTTATAACTTGTTCCCGTGCTTTGATTCTTAAATCCATTTTGAGCCAATTGATTTATGGTTCAAATTTTCTTATGATTCCGAGTTAATAGATGCTTAAGGCTGTTAGATTAGGTTGTGTTGAGGTTAGATGAACACAGCTTGACCTTGGAATTATGTGATTTGGTGAGTAATAGTTTGAATTAGGGTTCAATTCGGGTTTGAGCAATTTCTTATTGATTTTGAGTTTGTTTGTTGGGTTTGTTGAAGGATTAAAGCATCTGGGGTTGATTAAGAGTAATGTGAACGAATTAGAGCATCGGGTTTCAATCGATATGGATTTTGGATTTTTTGGTGTAAAATTATACTGTAGGGACTAGTTTGGATATTTTACATAATTCTGAATTATTTGAGGACCAGATATGATATTTGGTATGTTGGGGACTAAATTATAATTTTTGAGAGTTTGAAGATTAATTTGGGAATTCTGACTAATTAGATTGTTGTTTGGTAACTTGAGAATATTTTGAGGACTAATTTGTAATTCTGAAAACCTTAAGGACCAAAACATAATTTTACATTGGTCGGGGGACTAAATCATAATTTTACGAGATGTTTGATTTTGAGATAGGCTTATCAGGTACAATGTCTGCATTTGCATTACCTGTATTTTTGGTACCGCCACAGTACCAACTTTATGTCTCTGATTCTGCTTCTGTTCTAATAATTGTTTCAGCTCTGTGTTTTGGTCAGCGAGGTCAGCCAGTCACCTGTCAGTGGAGTATGTTTGGACCATTCAGCTTGGATATTCAGGTGAGTGGAATGCCAGCTTCAGACACTTAGGCTGTGTCTTCCTAAACATATACGTTTTTGCTATTTCTGAACTCTGGCATGTAATCTAGAATAAACTAAGGATCAATAAATCTAAAATTTGCTTACGTGAAGACTTGTTTGCTAAAGATATGTTTTTCTAAAAGCTTTGGAGTTTCTTCTGAAATAAATATATATTTTATATGTATATTCTTTAAAAATCATTTCTACTTTGCATGTCTATCTGTTTTATTATTTATTTTGCTCTTGGAAACTTATCTATTTTTTTTAATAAATTATCCTATTATGAAATAGGATTTTTAAATAAACTTTTGTGATATTTTTCAGTAAAATGTTTCTCTGTTTTTGAAAGCAATAATAATAAGTATTCAATTTATGTTTTCTAATATATGAAACTTCATATATATTTTGAATTTTACCGTCTGATTTATACGACTGTCTGTTCAAATTAATTATTTGATATTATATATTTTGGGATAAAGGACACCTAGCTACAAAGTAGCGTAGCTTTTGGTATACCACTGCTTTGTGAAGGTTCGAGTTACTAGGATATTTTGGTGACTGTGTGTCTGATTAAACACACATACTCTGTCTGATTCTGTCTGGTGGCATAGCCACACGTCTAATATATGTCTAAATATGTCTGTTATCTGGTCCCTATCCTACCATCTGTTATAAATATGTATCTTTGTGGTTTAAATATTTTACAGGATTTTATGTTGTTCGCTTCGTCTGAAATTGTTTTTGAAATAATAGAATTGTCGTATTTGTCGTCTGTCGTATGAATATATGTATACATATATATATATATATATATATATATATATTCCGTTATTACTCTCTACAAATACTTTGAAAATAATTTTTATCCTCTGTAAGTGTTTTGATAAAAATAAATATTGTTTTCAGTAATATTTTTGAAAAGTAAATGTTTTAACTATTTCATATTTTGAAAATTAATTATGTTTATTCAATTTACTTATTATTTAATCCGTGTCACTATCTGCTAATTGTTATCTATGCGAACGCTTTCGAAATGAATTTCTGAACTATTATGTAATGTATGCGAGTGTATAGTAATACTATCTGACTATATACGTGCATGTGGTATTTTTTGAAAATATTTTCAAAATAGTTTTTGTGAGGCCCAGAGCCTCTCTGGAATGTCATTTTCTCACTAGGGATTCTTACCCTTTTCTTTTATGTTTGCTTCCTTTATCCTTATTTTCAATTGATTTTGGTTGACTGCGATTTATCGACTTTCAACACTCGGTGAGACATTTTGAAATTGCAATCGGTGCCCTTTTGTTCGGTCTTGTTAGCTATCTTGTTAGTTGCTCCACATCGAGATAGTTGTGGGTGTTTGGTTCTATAAATTTATTTGATATTTAAATATGACTCCTGATTTAATAATAATTTTATTATTATGAAAATTTATGTTTTAAGAAGTTTGGATTTTTCTTATTTATTAAAGTGTTAAAACGGTTTTAATCTTGTTATTTAATGAATTCGAGTATAAGTTTTGTTCTCCGAGGCTTGTGCGGATCCGAGTTTCCATAGACAGTTCGACTTGTACGCCGGCCATGGTCTAGAAATGGGTAGTGACAGGGCACCTATGCTACGAAGGTAAACGTAGCTTTTGGTATGCCAATGCGCAATCAAGACCCAGTTACCAGGGTTTATGGTAGCCGTGTGTCCGGCTTGACGCATGTACTCAGTTTCAGTTTAGTGGTGGAGTGCATTCTTATTATATATTAATCTGTCATTTTCAGATCCGTTTCCGAGATACGATATATGGTTTATATATATTTGGTATGTTTCTGCCTGCTGTTTGCTTTATTTGCAAATGATTTCGAAATGAGTTTTGAAACTATTACTCTCGTGTATATGTATATACACTTATATCTGCATGTAGCATTTTTGAATGGTTTTCAAAACGGTTTTAGTAGAGACGCTCTGATGTGTCATTTCCTCGCTAATAATTCTTAACCCTTTTCTTCTGTTTCTTGTCTATTTTCCTTTATCTTACTTCTCAGGTTCTCTTCTAGCATTTGGCAACCGTTCGACATCCTATTCCTTATGAAGCGTTTCATTTGATAATGAGTGCCCTTTTAGTTCGGGCTCATTTTGTTTTTGGATTATAGCTCTACACCGGGTTGCTGTTGGGTTACGAGGTCATATTTTTGGCTTTTGGAGTTATACTTACTCTTGAGTATATTTTTCTTACGTATTGATATTATGATTTTATTTTGTATAACTTATTATATATTCGTATGTTTTCAATATCAAATGTTTTATATTTATCAAATGTTTTGATAACGATTTTAATCAAATAGTTTGGGGAGATTGTCTGAATCTCCGAAGCTTGTGCGAGATGGGCTGAGCCTCTGATTCAGTCTATCTTGTACGCCGATCATGGTCCAAAAACGGGTCGTGACAGAGGCTATGGAGGGGGAACGAGACAGAGAAGATGAGGGAGACCAACGGAAAAAGGAGAGAGAGAGAGGGGAAGGATGAGGAGTGAGATGGCGGAAGAGAGAGAGGGTGTCTGGTGGCTAGGGTTTGGGGTGGGAGAGATAGTGAGAGAGAGAGAATATGGAGAAAGAGAGAAATAACTAAAAAAGCAAAACGAAAAAAATTAAATTTATATAAAAATCAGTGTGATATTTTTAAAAATTAGTTTCAAATATGTGACCGTTTTAAAAGTAAAAAAAATAAGCTTGTATTTATGTAGGTTTGAAACATGTGTTGGTATTTTAAAAAATAACGACCCAAAATTGACAACTTGTATAATTAGCATTATTCTCATGGTGTTGTCTGACCTAATTAAGGTGATGGACCAATTACTCTAGAGAAAAAGTCTTCTAGAACAATGGGTTTCATGAGCTAATATTGCGTTGGGCTTTGATGTATCCAACAACAGACTAGTTAAACCTTAGGACCATATTGTTACGTCAAAATTGAAATTACATAGCCAGCCCATGATAACTAAAAATTTAAAGGCAAAATCACATGCTTGCTGCAAATTAAAATGAGAAATCTTAAAAATGTAGCCTTTCCAAATATTAGAAATGCCACAAAAATCTAAACACTTAAAAAAATTATTTTGGTTTTGAAAATTCATGAAAAATTGAGATGTCTTGAAAAATTGATTTTTTTTGCAAGAATTGACTTTTTTGTGAGAAATTGAGTTTTTTTTCTCAAACAAATTCAAAAAAAATCTAATTTTTCAGGTGTACAAAAACGTTAACAATTTTTTTTTTTATAAAAAGCTAATTTAATGAATTTTCGATGGTGTACATATGTGTACACGTAAGTGCATTGTGTACAAGGTATTTGTATTTTTTTTATTAATCTAATATATTGGTATAGACGGGTGTACATAAATATATATGTTCACTCTTTTTAAGTGTACATATGTATACATCAGTGTACAAGCATGTACATTCGTATGAAAAATTTTCAGTGTTCGACCATGTAATTGCACAACTTTAAGGACTAACCCTACCAAGAAACATTAAGGGCTACCTTAATAATTTTGGAATAGGGTTTAGACTGCCGCCACCGCTCCCCACATTCATCTGCCTTATTCACCGCCAAAGACATCCTTTCACAACTGCCGCCGATGCGCTCTCTTCTCTGGAGCGTTACAAATTTGGCGGGCAACTTCACAAGCAGATTCGCCGTCCTCGCGATCTGGAAAGCCGCCACCGCCGTCGAGATTTGGAACGCCATCGGCGCCATCTGGAACACGACCCACATCGATTACAGAACTTGTTCGTCGTCGGAGGAGGAGAGAGGGAGACAAACTGAGAGATAAAGAGAAAACGCGAGAGAGGAGGAGCAAATGGCGGTTGAGAAGAAGACAGAGCGACTTTTAGATTGCGGTTGACGAAGGAGAGTGGTGGAGGAGATCGAAGGAGAGGAGAGAGACCATAATAGTAATAATTATATATGCTCCTTTGAAAAATTTTAAACTATGCCAGATAATATAAAAAGTGACGAATGAATAACCTTTGAATTAAGTAAAAATATGTATACACAGTTGAATCTCAGGAAACGTGCTTCACCTCCTGAAGATTAATTCGTATTTCGCAGCTGCTGGAATTCGGTTGTTCCTACCAAAGTAAAATTATTCACTTGCTTGGCTATTCGTAATCGCTTACCTAGTAAAGACATGCTAGTCCACAGAAATGTCATCCCTTCAACTGAAATTTCTTGTAAGAGTTGCAACGTATCGGAAACACAACACCACCTTCTTTTGCATTGTCATTTGGCTTCCATGGTTTGGTCTAAGGTTTTTAAGCAAATTGGTGTGGTGTCTGTTGGGTCATGCCTATGTCCACATCCTCTTTTTTCCATAATTGGGTTGGTCTTGTGAATAGTTCGCTTCCCAAAGCTTTTTGGATAGCTTTGTGACAACTTTTAGCTTCGGCGTTGTGGAAAGCAAAAAATAGGAGGGTGTTTCATGATTCAACTACGGAGACATGGTTTCATCGCTGTGGTTTTCATGTGAAATGTAAATACAAAGACTTTAGCATCTCAGGCATTGATGTTTTCAGAAGTCATGATGCTTTCTTATCATCGAATTGCAAGTTTTCCTATGACCTAAGCCGTTGTATTGTTAGGAGTTTTTCCTGCTTCATTGTATTTGATGTACTCCTCTTACTACAGTGTTGCTTTCACGCCTACGGTACTAACCTATAAAGCAGGTCACTCATTGTATGGAAGTTGCTTAGTGAGAATTTGCCCAATTATCGAAAAAAAGTAAAAATATGTATGTACTCAGTCCCTTTTATTTTTTTTATAAGTCATAATGCTTGAGTATTATTCACCTAGAACAAAATATTTTAGAGAATTTGCATGTGTGTAACCATGTACAATAGGTCAAAGAGAAACCTATTTTGTAAAAGTACTTGACAAAAAACCTAGTAAAAAACCTTGAGAAAACATCGCGACATATCAGCCCGCTTCCACTCGCTCGTCAAGTGTATATTATTCTCAAGGCCATTTAGGCTAATGTCCTGACCCTTTAGTAAGAGTATGCAAATCTGCGAGCCAATTCCCCATGACTGGAAAGCCTCCCCGCCTATTTCTTACATAGTTTGAGGACAAGATACTATTGCATTTAGTCTCTTGATTAGAGAATCCTTTTCAATTTCTTCTAACGCTTCCTCGAGATCGTTGGAGAATCATTCCCTTTTTTATAAATAATGAATAAAAATTTTTTATTATTGAAATAACTAAGTCATCAAAGCAGTGGCCTAATAGTCTAAATGAACTTGAAAAAATATTGGTAAGCAATGTTAAACAGCCAGTAATGGAGATTGTAGTTTGCATGTTTTATCTATTCTCGGTGTTGTAGTCTTTGTGTGCGAAAAAAGAGTTATGGAAATTCACTTTACTTTGCTAGTCCACTTTTCTTAGATTAGCAAACCCTATAAACGAATATTGGTAAGCCGCGTAAGGGAAAAAAACCCCTTATATGATTACAACTAAATGAGTGTTTTTGCGGACACAAGTTTGAACGGCAATGCTAAAGTAAACAAAAGACGTACATGGCAGAGTTTTCTTGAGATGTAAGAACTTCTAAGCAAGTTCGGGAGCATTTGGTAACATTTTGGTTCACAAATTCCATCTCACAGCTACACTGTTGTGCCTTCGATAAATTTGCACCGATCGTCCAAAGAGAGCTGTGCCTGTTTCCACTCGCAGGAAACGAGTGGAACTGAATTATGTATGGGCATGAACTGGTCCACAGGGAATGATATGATTGCCTTGTATTTGAACAGTGCTTCAAAAATTTGTTTGGATTGTTTTAAATTGATATATTTTTCATCCTATGTATAATTCATTTCCCTACAAGGTCCAATAATTAGGAGTACTTCATTTAGAGTGAGTTTCACTGGAGTATTGATATGTTTTATGAAAATACTTGTTTGTATTTGAAATATGTCTCCACTCATAAACCACACAAATAAATGAGTAAATGAGTAAGGTGAAGAGTGAGAACATTGCTATATATTTCATTTGTTTACTTTTTTTTAATCTCTCATTTAATTGTTTCAAAAATTTGTTTGGATTTTTTTTTTAAATTAACTTTTTCGTTGAAAATTTAGATTTAAATCCTATCTCGATGGATAAAAAGATCAAGAAATTTTCAAATGCATAATACACAAGAAGAGGGAAATCTGTATAACGTTCATCTCTCTCGTCCCTATTTTTCAACTTATTTTATATTTTTTGCTATTCCCATTACATCTTGAATTAGCATTGTAATGTTTACAGAAGAGGATCCACCTTCTTCCACAGCTTTTTCAGCCATAATGCTAAGCTCTTTTGCTCTTTCCCTTCTTGCTTTCCCTTCCTCTCCTTCATCCATTAACATTTCAATTTTCTTCTTAACATCTTCTTTCATCACCACCACGTCAGCCTTCTCTTCTACACCCATCAAACTTGGATACTCAACTCCAATCCTCACACCAATTTTTAACACATGAACCACAAGCTTCTCATTGCAAAACTGGTCTGCAAACAATGGCCACGTCAGCAATGGCACGCCGGCCGTTATCCCTTCTAGTGTTGAGTTCCAACCACAATGTGTTATAAACCCGCCAACAGAAGAGTGTGATAGTATTAGTACTTGAGGAGCCCAGCCGCGAATCAAGAGTCCCCTACCTTTGATTCTTTCTTCAAATCCATTCTCATCAATCCACTTCTCCAATTCTTTAGATTTAACACTATCTCTTACGACCCAGATGAAAGGTTTCATTGATGCTTCTAAGCCTAGTCCAAGTTCTATCAATTGTGGAGCTTGAAGATTGCATATGGAACCAAGGCAAGAATAGACTACGGAACTGGGTTTTTGACTGTCAAGCCACTCGAGACACGCATGTTCATCAATGGAGGAAATGTTACCTCTCTTTGCTTTATCAATATTGTCTTGATTGCATAGTGAAACCGGACCGACACACCAGACTTTGCTCCCTCTAGTCTTTCTATATTCTTTAACATAAAATGGTTCCAACTCTTCAAAACTATTGACTATCACTCCATATGATGCTAAGTCGGCCTCCATAACTTTTTCCCAAAATTGTCTCGAAAACTCTTCGTCCTTTCCAATCGGCAACTGGGCTTTAGTGAATTTAATTTCTTCAGGAAATCCAGGCAGGACAAAGAAATCCGAATCTGAACCGATGCTTTCAAGAAGTTCCGAATTCAAGTGTGCTTTTAGACAGCACAAAAGAGGGAAACAACCTTGTCCGTGGAAGCTAATTCTTGGAACATTAAAACTGGAAGCTATATCTGAAGTAAATGTCAAACAGAAGTCTGAGATTATGCAACTTGGTCTCGGCTTTAGATCCTGGAACAAGAGTTCCGCTTGTTCTTTTAACATAGCAACTGCTTGGAAGAAATTGATGAAGTACGAGACTGAAGGTAACATGTCGGCATTCTCGCATCCTCGAGGCAATCCAACTTCTTCACATGGGAATTGAAGTAGCTTCAGTTGGATTTTTCGTCCTGTCTCTCTGGCACGATCAATAATTGGTTTGATTCGAGTTGCGTTAACAGGTGTGGTTACTATGGTGATGAAAACTCCTCTTTGCGCCAGAAATTTGGCAATGTCTGCCATGGGAATCAAATGGCCCTGTGCCATGAAAGGAAATAAAACGAAGTGAAGTTGGTTGGTTAGTATAGTCATTTTGGTTTTGCAGAGAAAGGAGCAAATTTCAGGCTATAGAGTCATGCATGCTACTGACAATATATACAAGAGTGAAGAGTGCAATTCCCATTTAGTAGAAGATATTGTTTGTCGCTAATAGTAACTTGTCTGTAAAATTTATGCGTTTTAAGAGTTTCTTTGACATAAAATATAAATCTTAATAATATCTAATTTAAACAGTACGTTTTGTTGGTTGTTATCATCTACTGGCTCTGAAATATTGTAAACATTTTAAATTTGTCCAGAGATGGAATTCATTTTTGACAAGGTAGTTTTTCATATTAATTTTTTACCAACTTTATTTTCATAAGTAATTTGTAGGAAAAATTACAGTTGAATTATATAAACGACTTATAATAGATTTATACTTTCTAAATTTTAGATAAGTAACATATCTATTTTAATTCACAGCTAATTTTGGTGTTAATTGAAAAGGTATTAACTATGTCAATAACATCTAACTGTCTATTCGATTTATTTAAAATTTCAATTAACATTATAATAATTATATATGCTCCTTTGAAAAATCTTAAACGATGCTAGATTATATAAAAAGTGATCGAATAAAATTGTCTTAAACTTTGATTAAGTAAAAATATGTATCCACTCGGTCCTTTGTTTTAACTTTATGAATATTGAAAATAACTAAGCTACTAAAGCAGTGTCCTAATAATCGACATAAAGTTGGAATAATATTAGTAATGATATAACGGGCTGTATTTTTTTTTTTTTGATAACAGGAACCCCACCTAAGCGGCTCTTCGGGCTACACACCCAGACAGGTAAACCGCAGAGGAAGGTAACCCCGTCTCAGCCCAGAAGCCTCTCACATATTCCGGGCTTATGGTGCAGTTCAGCAATACAGACCTCTAGGCCCATAGGAAATAAGGCGTTATTCAAGGTGGCCCAATGGCTACACACCTCGAACTCGCGTATGCGGAGCGCCTCCCAATACCACGCTCGTTGCCTTGCCACAAAAACGGGGAGTATTGGGGTTTGTAGCCTTGCATGTTTTCCCCATTTTCGGTATTGTAGTTTCAGTGTGCGAAAACAGAGTTGTGGAGAGTCATTTTGATTTGCTAATCCATGGCTTTATGAATTAGATCATAAAATCACGAGGCCTATCAAGAAAATATCGGTAAGCAGCATTAGAAAAAAATAGCTTCTGTGAATAAAACTAAATGAGTGATTTTGTGGACACCAGTTTGAACAGCAATGCTAAAGAAAACAAAAGACGTGCATGGCCGAATCTTTTTGTGATGTAAGCACGTACATAAGCAATTTGGGAGCATTTGGTAACATTTTACGTTCACAAATTCCATCTTACGGCTATAATGTTGTGGCGATGCTTTTAGCACCGATCGCCCAAACCAACGTTGTTTGTCTTTTGTATTACGACTAGATGCAGTACTCCACGCAACTTCGACAGAAAACGAGTGGAAGGGAATTATATATGGGTAAGAACTGGTCCACAATATTGCAGAGGATAATATATGAGTGGACGTGAATTAATTCAGTGCTTCAAACTCGTTTGGATTGATTCAAATTAATATAGTTGACCTCCTGTAAGTCATTTCTCTACGAGGTACAATTATTAGCAGCTCATCTAGAATGTGAGTTTGACTGGAGTATTTATATGTCTAAATTTGGCCGTTAATAGGTGAGTCTTAATTTAGAAAGAATGGGTAACCATTGTGTGTGTAATAAATTCTTTTTTTGTGTGTGGTCAACAAGAGTAAAATTTTATTTTCAAAAAACAAAAATGTATACAACCACATTCAAAACCATCCTCCATATAATAAAATATCTTCACTCTTAGTATGATTTCCATACCCGACCTCAAAGTCACCATGTGGCCGGAGAGGACATAGAATTTGGCATCAAGAGCTACAAACAATATCCTCTAATCTACAACATGTATCCTATCAAAATCTCAAACGAATAAAAAGAACGAAAGGATCATTCAATGGGCTATACCCAAGCCCCTTGTAGAGTACTATCTGTACCAAACCTGTACTTCATTATAGAACCAATCTGATGAAGAAATCATCCCCCATCAGGAACTGTTCCGTTTAAAAATTGAGCTACTGTGTTCTCTCTAGAATTAATATATCGTAGCCACAAAGACAAACCTGCGGATTTGAGACTTAGTGCTTTTGAAGCCTGCTTTTCGAGAAAACCAACACAACTCCCGTCTCCGCAACAAAGGAGACCCAGAAATGGAGCATTTGGCTAGCTGTTGTTTCCGAATTCCAGTTGAAAATTAACAATCAAAGAACAAGTGATGAATTTTTTCTCTAACAAATCCACGCAAAACACATTTATCATCCACACTTATACCCTATTTAAGCAATCTATCTTTGGTAACAAGCCTATTCCTGACAGCTAACCATGCAATCGTATGCATGCATTGATAGCCATGAAACAATACTTAAGGCTGCAATCATCCCTTACTTTTATCTCCACCACAGATCCAGGATTAGAAAGTATTAATATGTACATAAAACTAGGCAGCATTTTGTATGAATTAGATGTTTTACCTCTCAAATTTTCTAATGCCTTTTGATAGTTCATACTTAATCCATATTTTTTCTTCATGTCTCTCAATCCTTTAGTTTGTAGTTGTTGTATGGTTCCACATATTTTTATTTTATGCATTCTCCTATGATATTTGATGCAGCGCTCCTTTGATTGTCAATTCTAACTTCTAATGGACAAGTATGAATGATGTTGAATCTTGTCACAACAAACATGCCAGTTGGCTTTATTTATGCTACTATGAAGCTCCAATTGCCTGTTTTTTCATAACAACTCAATGCATATTTTTTTCACACGATTTTCTATTTTTTATTGGAACTTATTTCTGACAAAGTCGAAACTGAAAACTGGTACCAAAGTTTCCTTGTCTTTGTATATCTGCCCAACTTCAACTTCTTTTTGCATTGTGTTTGAAATGACGATTTTTCTTGACTACTTTGATCAACTTTTTGCATATCATCTTTAGATTCTGGTTCCACTAGTTTCTTGCTCAATTTTTGCACATACTCAGCTATGTCTGAAATGTGTTCAAAAACCTCAAAAACTAATGAATGTGACTAGTTTTTTGTCATTTTAGTTGATTCTGCCAACTTTTGCAAACTCATTGCTATTAATGTAGATGGAGGATGAGCTATGAGTGTCATATGTTTTTGTTGTGTAGTAACACACAATCGATAATCCATTACATCATTTGCGTTTTTTTCTCATTTGCAAGTAGAATTGCAGGTTGTCATCATCTTTAATTTGATTGATTTGGATCCATGTTTGAACTGGTAACTTATTTAAAGTTTGGTTGTTGCTTGATTTACTTTTAGTATTTTTGTGAGAATGTCAATCAAGCCGTGATAGTTTGTGTCATCTTGAATTAGTGCCCCTTTTTTTGTGTAGTTATTGAAATTGAAGTTCTGACTCCATTTTCCATTGAGATGAATTAATATAGGTATATTTATCATTGTTGTGTTCTGAAAACAAAAATAGCAAATAATAGTTAGTTATTGGTATAACTAATTATGTTGATCTATAAATTCAAATATTTAGAAAAAATATTTAAAAACCATAAAGAAACTTAAATGATTAATAGAATACCATCACAGAATACGTTTGCTTATTCTTTGCCAGGATAAATATATGGAAAAATACAATAATATGATTATGAATTAAAACTGAAAAGAAACTTAAGAATAAATGATCAATAGTACACGAATAAGTCTTATTTTACTTCACCAAATGATTATTTATGTATTCTTTTTTTCTTATTCGTCATTAGTAAGCAACTAATTGTCTACAACCCCAGCATAGGATTCATTATAATTTCCTTCAATCAATCTATATAAAGTGTCTCTTGTTTCTCTTTATTAAAATACATTAAATCTGTTTGTGTCCAATAAATCTATGAAAAAATAAATGTTTGTATGTTTTGTATATTGATATTCATTCTAATAACAGAATGCAACAAATTAAAGTATCGAATTTGACAAATAGGAGCACATATTTTTAATTTTTTAAAATAGAAATATGCTCAAACTTTTTTTTCGCAAATGCCACAATTTTGTGAATCTCGAAAATACCATATTCATTCAAATAATACCGAATTTCTCTCCTACATTTTTTCAATTTTTTTCTCTAATAGTTTCTCTCTCCTCCACTCGTCTCTCAAACTCTCGTTTCTCTCCTCTCCTCCACTCGTCTCACACATTTTAGTTCTCTCTCGTCCTCTCATTTCAATTTTTTTGCTCTCCTCTTCTCTCTCTCTCTCTCCCCTTCTGCTTCTCTCGTCGCTCTCTCTTCTCATCACCTCCTCCTTTATTCCTCTTCTACCACCCTCATACTTTTTTTTGTTGTCTATCATCTATGTCTTCTCATTCTCTACCTTTACTGTCGCAAACAGAGATGCGTTTTCTAGGTCTTGAATTGTAGCAGAGCAGATCTTTTAGCTTTTATCATGGCAGGCAATGAAATGGCGACGTAGGGAGATGGACGACAACAATTGACAGATGCGACAGTTGCAGATCTGTTCTGACAACTTTTGTTCCAGTAGGGAAGTAAATG
This sequence comes from Flueggea neowawraea, assembly GCA_948243855.1. NCBI lineage: Eukaryota > Viridiplantae > Streptophyta > Magnoliopsida > Malpighiales > Phyllanthaceae > Flueggea > Flueggea neowawraea. The sequence continues at coordinate 18,581 of CAODLS010234794.1, forward strand.
TCTGAACGAAATGAAGAGAGGGTGGTGTGATCGAAGTTCAGATTAAGAGAGGTGGCAAAAACCTTGTGTACTTTGTTGAGATTTAGTTTGCCGAGCCCTAGCCGGAGGTGGCATCGACTGAGTTAGACGGAGGCTAGGTTTTGCTTGATTTGGGCAGATAGGTGGAACAAAAAATTAGACAAAGGCTAGGGTTTGCTTGATTAGTGTTGTAATACCCCGTCCGTTCAGATGAGTTTCTCTGTAGAATTTCGTTCAGTTCCGACAAGATCCTCTGTAGCCTTTTGTTTATCCGCAAGTGCATGATTGTTCAAGCAGTAAAAATATCATTCCCACAAGTACTATAGATTTATCCACTAATTAATTTAGTTCCAATTTGTTTAAGAGGATAAAAATAAGATGATTGATAAACTAAAAGAATTCAAGCATAAACTAAAAACTTAAACAATACTTCCAACAAACAATTAAGATCACAACTTAGGAATTAACACTATCCACATTCCATCTTAGTTTTTCTTTGGGTTTATTGATGCAAAGTCTCTAGATTGTTAATTTTGGTGCTCTAATCCAATCATTTATGTACATTGTCATTCAATTTATCAATTAATAAAGAAGCATTTCATTTCATATCTATGAAATATTGTTATATATTTTACAAGGATAAAACCTCCATGAATAGTTTATTCTTCCTTATGTCATCAAGTATGACTTGATAGTAAAACCTTAAGGTAAAAGGAATACTACTCTTAAGGTTCCTAATCGATTATTATAATGGGAATGATAATGAATTAATAGTAGTATATTGCTAAGTGAATAATCACGTTTTACGTATTATGGATATGAGATATCACTTAGAACATAAATAAACACTAGTGAACATGTATTAGACTGACCCACTATGAAAGCACTTCATGGATAACTGTCACAAATAGCTTTGATTCAGTGGTAATGTTTGGGTCCTCTTACTGAAGCTGACTGTAAACTCCTACCTGAGGAATCGCTGGTTTTAACTTAGTCAAATGTTATCCATAACATGGTGACAATAAAGGCTATGATTGGATATGTCATGAATCTTGTGGATGAGTGATAGTGAGAGTGACAAATTCCTCCTATGAAGAGTGATATCTTTAGGCCATTTGATGAGTAAGATTGATAAAATGTATGTATACTCAAATGAATTGATAAAGGGTTATTAATGTCATTTGTTATATCAATCTACTTGGGATCAAGAAACACAATTAAGCAAATAAGGTTGATATGTAACCACGCCTTATGCTTAATCTAGATATCATGAGACAACAAGACTAAATGTCAAACTATGAAAGGTAAACTCGGATAACTAACTGTGCTCAATTATGGGTTGACATAATGTATTACTTGATACCGCTTATGGACTTTGGGCCCAAGTTTTAGGATAAGGCCCATTGTCATTCTCGAGTGGGCCTATTGGGTCACACTGAATAACGAATTGAATTGGTTTCCTAAATGGAAACCGCCTTGAGGATGTGTACATGACATAACTTGAGGGTTTTGTCGATCCTACGAATGCTAGTAGGATATGCAAGCTTCAAATATCCATTTATGGATTGAAACAAGCATCCCAAAGTTAGAATCCTTATTTTGATGAAGTGATCAAAGAGTTTGGATTCATAAAAAATGAAAATGAGCCCTGTGTATACAAGAAGGTTAGTGAAAGTGCGGTAGTGTTTTTATTGTTGTACGTTGACGGTATCTTGAACATTGGAAACGACATTCCTACCTTGTAGAGAGTCAGGACTTAGTTGGGAAAGTGCTTCGAAATGAAAGACTTAGGTGAAGCCTCACATATCCCAGAGATACAAATCTATAGAGATAGATCCAATAGGCTAATTAGGCTAAGTCAAAGTGTGTACATTGACAAAGTGCTAAAAAGGTTTAGCATGTTGAATTCCAAGAAAGGAATGATTCACATAGTTCTTGGAAAGTCATTAGGCAAGGCAGGCTGTCCTACGAGAAGGCAAGTCATTAGGCAAGGCAAACTGTTATACTATTGGATCCATCATGTATGC
>CAODLS010234931.1:0-11858 GCA_948243855.1 Flueggea neowawraea
ATTTTTACCCAAATTTATTAAAAATAATTATCCAAAAATAATTATTCCCAAAACTAATTATCCACCAATAATTATTCAAAATAATTACTCCAAATATAATTATCCCAAAATAATTATAAAAATTATCCGGGGTATTACAAAGGGTATCTCTTCTTTTGTCCATTAGTGTGTGTTGTTGAAGTTTCAGTGCTTTGGGTTGAGAAACAACTATCATTAGCGCGCCTTAATCAATGTTAGCGTGCGTTGATCAACACTTCAGCGTTCCTTGTTGAATGATCAGTGTGCCTTGCTCTACTTTCCAGAATATGCACTTTCACCTAGATATCCATTAACGTGCCTTGTTCATTCTTTAACGTGCATTGTCGAATTTGATCAAGATTGCACCTTTAAAATCCACGTCAGCATGTCAAAGAATATTGAAATTCAAATCTCGAGGAGCGTCTCATCTTTGTCTCCATCTGAAGCTCGTCAACATGCGCTGTTCATTTTTCTTCAACGATGATAGCAAGCGTTCTTGATTTCATCAACGTCTCCTCAACGCAATGGCTTGGACAAGTTTTGAGTTAATTCTTCAACAACTTGCGTTCTTGACCATTAGCGCGTGTTAGTGAATCGGAGAGAGATGCCAGTAAGCTTCAGTCATTATCTACGCGTGTTGTTGGATTTTCAACATGTGTAGTTGCCATTTTTTATATGTCAACGTGCCTTGGTAATCATTAAGGTTTCTTGTTCTTCATTAACACACTTTATTGAATCGATAAAGTGCCTTGATGCCAATTATTATCAAGTTTGTAGCTTTGCATTTCTTTCATGAATGTTTTACAATCATTATTGTCAAAACTGAACTCAATAGTTTAAAAAGTGTAAGATTTAGCATATATTAAATAATATAATAAACTTTTGAATAGCAAAAATATAAAGAGTAATACGATTTTTAATAGAGAAAACATGTTAAATACTATAAGTTGAAATATACTAAATGTCGTTATTTGGCTTTTTGGCGTGAACAATAAATGCTCAGTTGCTACTTGCACGACAAAAGTGCTAGATAAATTAAATTCATAGGCAAAAGATTTTTGGTCGATAGATTTTTATTTTATTTTATTATGGGTAATTAATTCATTAATGCCAACTACCCCTTAATCCGACTTCATCTCTCGCCTGTTAAATCAATAGAAGGAATAAATGGGTAATTAGGCTCCGTTTGTTTGAGAAGAAATGCTTTTACGAAACTTACTTTTTTTTTTTATTAGAAAAATGTTACCAAATAAATTCTTGAAAAATGTATTTTTTATACAAAATACTTTTCAGTATGTGGATGATAATAAAAAAATAACGACCATTATCGATATCAATAATTTAGTCGATTATTTCATAATGTTAGAAAACGATTTCGCCCATATCGAATCATGGATGAAACCTGAATCCGAGTTAGTTGGGAATCCAATTGAGTTGAGTATTAAATAGGTTTTAGTTAACCGATTTCTACATGGGGTTGGAGATGAGTTTGTAATGGGCCATTTTCACATACACGCGATCAAGACTTGTAATTTATTAATTCACACGGCCTATTTTCAATATGTTAAACAAAAATTTTAAAATTACGGTTTACTAATCGAACTTTATAAATTACAGATTCATGGACTTGTTTATATATTGTTTAAAACTTGTTTAGAATTTATTTAAAATCAATTTATTTTACAGACTTGTTTAAGATTTTTGTTTAGAATTTGTTTATAATATGTTTATCGTATATTGAAGATATCAAAAACATATAAACAATATTAAAACAACATATAACAAAAATATAAAAAACATATAAGTTACATATTTGAAAACAACATATAAATAAGATATCAAGAATATATAAATAGGAAATCAACAATATATAAATTACAGATTTGTTTGTATATTGTTTTCAACATATAAATAATATTCAAATAATATATAAACAATAAACAGCATATAAACAACACATAAACAACATATAAATAAGACGTCTTGAATTTGAAAATATAGAAAAACATCAACATCATACCAATAATATATAAATTAGACGCCATGAATTTGAAAATACATATTTGTGAATTTGAAAAGTCAACCGCGTACGAAAAAAATATTGCAAAGTGTATCCGTAATAAGTATACTCTTTCCGTACAGAATAAATATTGCAAACTTTTATAGGTGTATCGCATAGTTACCACATTCTTAATTGGTTTAAAAGAGCCTAAATCCATATCAGTATAAAAGACTGACACAAAACTCTAATCAAATAAGTGAGCTAATAATGTTTACAAAAAAATACGTGAAACACTTCTTCTCCCCTCCTTTGGTGTCGTCAGTCTTAGAGTAGTAGGAATGAAAGATTCTTCTTTCTTGCACACTTTAGAGTGATTATTGCCTGGTGGGTACATTCCATGATTTGTGATTGTGGTTTGTGTTGCCTATTGCGTTTGTGATTGTGGTAAATATGATAGAATCAATTTCTATCAACCGGTTAATCTTTCACACAGAAGAATAAAAGAGAAATAGACGTAAAATATGAGAATAAAATAAAAAAGGGGAATGACTTTGATTACTGAAGAACAGTTACAAAAGAATGATAACCCAGCAGCATTTGAGAGGCTGCATTCTCTCCTATTTCCACTCAGATTCTTCACACGAAAATTGACATCCTCCCACATACACACACCACACTATAAGTAATCATGCCCCTAACAAACTATGCCAAGTCAGCATAACAGGACAAAATTGTAAAAAATTAAAACAGAAAACCAGCAATGCAGCAAATTGAAATACAATCATGCTAAGATCCTGCTAAAGCAGCCCACTAATCCAACCCAGCCCTTTGAAATCCATCATTCTTCTTTTTGGAATGGGCCTTTTACAAAATTTCAAGCATTAAAAATTATTATTATAAGCGTGCAAACCTATTTTTGATATTACGTATATTTTTATGTATTTATATATATATTGTTTAAATATATTATACATATTTGTATTTTGTTTATGTTTTGTATATATATATTTTTATGTTGTATATATATTTAACATAGTATAAACAAGTCATAAATATAGTATATAAAAGTTAAAAAGATAACATAAATAAGTTGTAATACTAATAATTGTATATTTTTCATTTTTTATAAAAAATGTATATATTACAAATATAGTATAAACAAATCATAAATATAACATAAACATAGTGTATACAAGTTACAAATATAACATAAATATAGTGTATACAAATTACAAATATAATATAAACAAGTTATAACATTAATATTTGTATATTTTGTATATCTGTAAAAGATATATAAGTTACAAACATAACATAAACAAATATAAATATAGTATATACAAGTTACAAACATAGTATAAATAAATTATAAAATCAATATTTGTATATTCTGCGTCCTTGTGAAAGATATATAAGTTACAAACATAATATAAATAAGAATCTGTAAAATTTAAAAATATGCATTTGTTAAAATATAATATACAAAAGTGGATGGTCTAAAAAAAATATTGTAAAATATTATAAATATATTGTGCAAAAATCACTTTTGAAATGGAATTTAATTGGAGGCCTCATTCTCCTGTCCACAACATGCAATAACTCATTTTTTAAAGTATTCAATCTATTATGTTCTATTACGTATTTCGATATAAATTCAATCTCTCGTTTAATTATTTGTTAATTATTTCTTATTTATTTGGTAGTTGATGCCTTCACCTAAGTTGTATTGCTTGTCGAAGAGAGAAATTTTTTCATAGATCCAAATTGCTTTTCTTTTTTTCACCTGGAAAAGTGTCCATTCTTTCACACGTTAATTGAACTAACTTATGGAGTACCAAAACCTTTGAAATGGCATTTGAATATGCAAGACCAATTACCAATACCAATATCATTGACGTATTACTAAAAAAACATTGCGCCTAATAACTTCAAACTATAATTACCACAGAATTTATATTTGCCAATAACAAACACTCCCTTAACTTGTCAATAACAAGACAAACATATATACCAAACTATACACTTACTATACATAACTGCTAAATACTGTAGCTGAAGGGGAGCGACCGCTCCGTAAATTATATCAGGTAGATTGAATAACGACTTTACAACTGTTCCTGGCTCTCGAATGACTGCATCCAAGTATGGTAATCGTCCATTTCGTTCCGTGGAACAACTCTCTTTCGCATTAACATTTCCACCGTCGGGCATTCTCTTTTCCTGCCGCCTCTTGACCTTGATCTGAATTGCTCATCCAACTGTTCAAAATCGCCCTGAACATTTCAAACAACGTTAGAACACTCATGTTCTTTGTGCCAAGAGAAGAGCGCGCTTAGAACTTTTATGTAAAACTTACAGCAGTGTAAGTATGGCATCCAGATTTCTCGTGGTTATCTCTGACATGTTTGTATGAGAACCTCATGCTACAACCTGGAAACCCGCATGCAAAAGGCTTGACTTCAAAATGCACTGCCTTCACGTGCTTATTAAGGTTTGATTTCTGCATATATTTAGTCACGATAAGAAAGGTATAAACAGAATGCAAAATACAAATGATAAAAATAGCCAGGACTAGACATGCAAAGGTTTTTTGAGTAGCATAGGTACTTGAACAGCAACATCATCTTACATTAGAAAATGTGTGGCGACAACCCTTGAAATGACATTGAATTGGCTCCTCCATTGAGCCATCACCCGCTTCATGGGTACGGAGATGTCTCTTGATGTTCTTTCTAAGCTGCCTTGCTTTACAAATCTCACAATTAATGTATTGATGGCAGGATTTGATGTGAGCCTTAAGGCATTGAACGTCAGAAAAATATTTCTTGCATCCTGCTTCTAAACATATCGCCTCCACACAGTCCAGCTTAACTGCATTGTTTTAAGACATTATAAGTTAAATAGATTAAATTGTTAACAGGAATTTGTTGCTTCATTGACAAAAAACCAAGGTTGAAAACATGGTAAATGTGAATTGGAAATAGATATGTGCCTATTCAAACATACAATGCATAAAAAATAGAGATTAGCACATGTTAAAATAGATATTTCCAAGATATCCCCAGTTCACATCACAGAATAAATAAATAAATAAAGAACTTGCCATGAGAACTCTCATGCTTTTGGAGCTTTGATGGATATTTAAAAGATTTTCCACATCTGATTTCTGGACAAACATATAGCTTCTCACTTGGGGCAATGGTGGACAGGGAATCTTCATTATGCATTTCTCTAACATGCCTCTTAACATTGCTTTGTATGGAAAATCTTCTGTTGCAGCCCTCAACTGGACAATCAAAGTGCTTTCCCTCATGCTGAAGAAGGTGGCGTGTTAGGTGATCTTTCCTTCTGTAGCTAGCTTGGCAATCATCAATTGTGCATTTATATGGTCTCTGCAAAATTAATAATATCATTAACTATTAGAATCTACAATTCATAAAAATAGCCTTTTGAAAATATGCGAATAGAATCTTCAAAACCTCAGTTGAACAATGTCCATTGCGTGATTGAGGCTCGCTTGATGGAGCTTCTCAGGAGGTCACCCAACCCGATACTAGTCCAATCAAGTCCAAACGTGCAGCCTCGTGCATTTTGGAGTTCTTCAGCGGGATCCAATGCTTCACGCTAATATATCAAAATATTGTACGCCTGCAAAACTACTAAGATAAAAAGAAAAAAATTCAATTCAAATGTGCCAAAGACCAAGTGGGAAGACATATGCAGGGACAGATAAGTATGATGCAATTTTCGGTCCTAACAATCTGATGTAAACATTAACGACTCACTGCACCCTCATGACACAACTGTCAGTTTCACATGAATTTCCACCAAGAAAACCAAACCAGAACTGTCCTATAAAAATACAAGAAAAAAGAAACAAATAGACCCCAAAAACACTGTCAAGAGCCAAGAAGAAACCGAACACGGTCTGTTCAAACAGGGATATAACTTCAAGGTAATGGTAAACAAACATCAACAGATTTTATCCATAATTAAACCAATGAAACAGAAAGATGAAGCTCTATATAAAACAAAAGGAATATACATTAGAATCACAAACTACACTGAAGTATACCTCAAGCGAGTGACTTTGCATATGTTGTTTCAGATAAGCCGGCTTTTTGAAACTAGCACCACATTCTTCGCACGTATTTGATTTTTCCTTCTCCGTTTTCGCGTCTCCATCAATTCCCTCTTTGTCCATCTCTACCTAAACAACAACAAAAATTGAATCTATTTATATTTCTTGTACTATCATACTTCACAATAGACTATAAACTTCAATCCCTAAAATCTTAATAATAAAGTTAATTAAAAGGTGCAATTGAGACGCTTCGAATCAACATTGATTAAAGTCAATTTGAATTAAACTAAAGTTTAACTACCCTATCAGAAATTAAACTAAAATTAACCATCTCATAAGAAATTAGACTGAAGTTATCAAAATCTAGCACCATGTCATGAAAAAGTAATTAAAAAGAAAAGAATCTCGATGCAGAGAGAGCGAACCTTGTGGTGACAGAGAATGTGAGAAGTGATGAGAGACTTCTTAGATCTGCAAATTCCACAGTACTGGCAGTAATATCGTCTTATATCCCTGAAAATTGGAGCTGTTCCCTCCTCCATTTCAATCTCTACAAAACACGCCAATAAGGTTTTTGTGAACGGCCGAGGAGAAATAGTGGAGACGAGAACCAAATGGTGAGGCAGGGTTACCCACATAAATAAATTATAGTAAAACCTATCGGATAGTAGTCCCTGACGTTTGATGTATTTGACAATTGGGTTCCAAATCTAACGTCGTATCTTGTGCCCATCCTTTTTTTTTGATAATGAATTATAAATCCATTGGTCCATCCTTTCTTGTTTAAATTTATTTATTTTTATGTTAATGCCATATTCCAATTTTAATGTAGCTTATTCAACTTTGTTCATATTTCATTCTTGTTGTTATATTTGTTAGTTTAATTCATTTGCAAATTACATAATGCAATCTTAAAAATCTTATTGGACTGAAGTCGATCAGTTGTTGTCAAAAATAAATCATGAATATGGACTCATTCAGAAAAAAATTGTAAAAGTTTAGGACTCAACTTCAAGACGATAAGAATTATTGGAATGATTTATGAAAGGTATTGAACATAAACTACTACTAAATTATAAACCATCATAAACTACTACTAAATTATAAACCATCTAGTATGATGCTTACTTGACATATACGTAGTGGTGGAGCCAAGATATTTGACAACCAGGAGTGGCATTTATATTTTCCCCAACAATTATGTTAATTTTATAGTTGTAAAAATAATAATTTAAAGCAAATAAAATTAATTATTATGTAAATACATAACCCAGCAAATGACACCTGGACTGGTGTTGTGAATACGCGTAATTGTGACCTTACTTTGGCTCTCTCTTTTTTATGTTTTATCTTTTTTCCTATTTTCAGCTCTAGTAAAACCATAGCATTTCACTATTTAGGAGAAAAAGAAATTCAAGGCCCTCGACTTTGGCCTATTCTATAATTGCATCCTCGTATTTTGATAACCTTATTAGTTTAAAAAAGGGGCATTCTAGACATTTCGAAATTCATTCAAGTCGGCTTGGCTTATTTTAACGATAGGGACCATCTACTAAGATATTCATATTCCAAGGATGCAACCATAGAATAGGTCAAATCTAAGGGATAAAATAGTTAATATCCTTAAAAATAAGGTAAAAGAGCCCAGACAACTTTTGTGGAAGGCCTAGCTCACTTCTTTTCTTCTTCCTTGGAACTTCCAAGAAAGCCGCCCTCTTCATGGCAACAAGGGGTGGCGGGACTGTTGAACCACAAACATTTAAACCCTACCAACACTTCTCAAAATCATCAAAGGATAAAAGCAGTAGCATGCATTTTCAAACAACAAATAATTAAAATCTCTTTACGAAGATTTAAATGACATAAAATCTTAATTTTTGGCACTTAGATCAAGCCGAGTCAAAAATCCAACCACTTCTTGTAATAGACATAAGTTATTGGAGAGATGATACCGTCAGGTGTACAAAGATTGATTCGAGGACAAACTCCACAAGGAATAGAAGCCATGGCTCCTGGTTTTGGCTCCCCTTTGAGATCCTTATCAATGCACTTATAACAAACTTTCCCGATCGGGACAGAAGCAAACTCACCTATTCCGTTACTCTTTATTTCCATGACTTTGTTGTCCAAAACCAAATCCCTCACTATTTGTTCAATTTCTTGCTTTGTCAGCTCAATGTTGAAGATTTGACTTCTCTTAATATCATCTGCAAAATCCCCCAACGTAACAACCTTCTTCCTTTTCATTATGCTTATGCACTGCCTTTGCAAGACCTTAACAAACTCTATATCAAGACTCCCACCGCTATAAAATGATCCTCCAGTGACTTCTTCAGCCGGTTCAAACTCTGTTGCCATGAAAAACTTCTTTCCCTTGTTTTGAATGTTTACCACTACTTTAATCAGATTCTTAGCCAGAAGTGACTTGAGGGTTTTATTAACCACGCTGTCAAGCAGCTTGGTTTCCCTCTTCATGTCTTGTGTCCACATTCCCTTATCTTCTTTGCTTCGTATCACATCATAAAGGACACGTTCATGCTCTGTCAGTGATGAACCTGGGGAATTTGAATCAGACCGTTTTCGTTTAAGGGCTGAAGGCCCTTTTGATAGACTCATTTCTATACCACAAATAGGAACCTACACATCAAAAAAGAAGCTGTTAATAGAATTTCTAACAAGAATTAGTCAGAAGTTCCAATTTTTAGCTGATCAAACTGAATTCACATCTTATAAAATTAGTCTTTTCTTTTCTGTTCCAACTATTGTCTGCTTTTGAGTTTTTCTCAACTAGAGCATTAAGATTTTGAAGCACAAACTCATAGAACCTTGTCTTTACAAGCAAAGCTATCAAAATGGACATAAATTTGATAAAGCATTCACATTCCTGCCAAGCATTTGATAAAACACTAATAAACACAAAAACAAAGAAGTATCAAACATTATATCATCACTAATTTAAAATTACAGAAAAAATTAAGTGAAAGAAAAGCAAATTCAGTCACAATAGTAAATGAAAGCACCCACCAAATAAAGGTCATTTTGCTGAGTAAGTTAGACTAGAGCTATATTAACTTGAAGGGAAAAGTGAGTGAAAGCTGATTGTTGTTTAGTGGAGGTAACGGTACCAGCGAGATGGCCGCAACAGGCAGAGAATGAGGTTTTAACCAGGATGCGTAATTGAGCCAAACTGAGCCAAGTCAGAGCATTGAATTTTACAAATAAATCGAGCTTCCATTTGTGTTCAAGCTCGGCTCAATTTTTGAGAAGCTTGGCTCGATTCAACACAAACTCCTTTTACTCAACAAATGAGCTTGGCTCCTTATATATATATATAATAACTCTTGCAACATCCAGGTAAGCTCAGTTTGGCTTGAGAAAAGCTTTCTTGGGCTTGAATTACACTTGAGTTGAAGCTCATTTAAAAGCTCAAATTATGTTTGGGTCAAACTCTAAATTTCATATAAAAGAACAAACGTCTACTTAAATGCAGTATTCAATCACAATCATACCTATGTGAAATCCAAATCCAAAGTAGGAGAATTAAACAAAAGCAATTTCAAAAGCATATGAAGTTTAAAAATAAAAACAAATGAAACACTCGATAAGAACTTTAAAATCACACTAACTAAAATTAGCATGTTATCGAGTAAATTCATGAATTCCATCTTGATGCTATGCATGAAAGCCTATCTGGAAATAGGATAGGAAGCTAAGAATTCCAAGCACTGATGTCAATTTTTGTTACTTGATGGTGTTCTGTGTACAGATAAATCATTATGCTTCATTTCTTTCGCTAAAAAATATATCATATAAATATCCGCCAACCATCCACCAACAACAAGCATACATATTGCTTGCACCCACATGCAATCAAGTTTGAGAAAACCATGAACTCAGAAAACAGTGAAATAAATTGCACTTTTAACACGACAATAATTAAAATCAGAAACAGCACCATGTCGTCTTGCAGGTCAATTGTTCTGTTATAACCCGACCTATAAAATTGAATTTACAGAACAGTCCAAATCAAATTTAAAGCCAATAATCAAGATTCAATACGCAATCAACCATCTAAATCAAATTAAAAACCAACATTCATCGATTAAAAACAGTAAACATAATCACAGAACAGACCTGTTGGGGCAGCTCCGTCGGCAACGGCAGCACGCTTCATCCTAGACCGTCCAGAGAAGAGAGTGAAAAGGCGAGAGAGTAGCCGCAAGCGTCGCGTGGGCTCATTTCAGGGAGTGAGGTTTTTATATGTGGTTGGCTCTGCTGGTAGCAAGTTCTCTGCGATTCTGGCCGCTTCCAGGTTTATGCGTAGAAAGCTTGGGGAGGTGTGTCAGTAGGCCTGCTCACGGGTCCGTATGGGACGGGACGGAAATTTGAAATCGACCTGTGAAATCATATTGTCTCTGTGAAACCGACGCAATTAAGCGTAAAACAAAACAACACTACAAGAAATGAAACAACTAAGCGAGAAACTAACCTGAAAAGAAGTAGCGGGGAAGAGCGGCGGTGAGAGGCGGCGATGGGCGGCCGGGAGAGAGGATCAGGTGGTAGCGAGTTGACGGAGTCGAGCGGTGGCGGGTGAGTGATTAGTCCGTTTGGCCTCAACTAAAAATATACTGCGTATGCGTAAGTTTTTTCCGCCTCTTGATCTTTTTATGCATCTCTATTTATTTTATTTATTTTTAATGAACATTTATTAAAAATATTTACTCAAAAATCCCTAAATTTAAATATGCTCCGATTTAGTTCTCCAATTTCTTAAGCCACCTAATTTAGCTCCTATAATATTTTTACTCGGCGTATCATAATCATAATCATAACTCTTATAAATATCACATGTGGAGAAAAGTTTTTTAAACAATTATAACCTTGAATCTTTTAAATGATTATATTTCTATTATTTTAAATTTTAACCAAAAATTAAGTATTTTATTATCAAATAGAATAATTATTATAGATAAAATTGAGGAATATTATCTAATTATAAAATTTAAAAGGTTTATCTGATGAATTCAGATATGCTATAAGTATCTATTATCAAATTTGTTATTATATTAATTCCAATTTAATATTTATCTTATTATATCTTCATTTATTCTCAACACTTATAACAATTATTAAATGGTTTGGTCATTTTTGGTAAACACCACATAATGATTTTCACAAATTTGAAGGTAACTTGTAAAATAAAATAGGCTTTATATTGATTTGAAATTTTTTTTGCATATTATTGTTACGACCCGTTTTCGAACCATAACCGGCATAAACAAGATGAAGTCGTAATATCACTTAAGTATGAAAATATATATCAATAAATAAAGTAACCAAAACATAAAATGTAAACCTAGTAACTTAACAACAACCCGTTGTGGAGCTCTACTGCAAAATATACAGATTCCTACCAAAATGGCACTCACTATCAAATGGAATGTATCACTGAGTATTATGATGCTGGATGCAAAAAGTGTCACGACCCATTCTCGGGACCGCAACAGGCGTACGAGGCGAACCGTCTGTAGAAGCCCGGCTCATCTCGCACAAGCCTCGGAGAACAGAAACTACCCAAATTCATATTTTAATCGGCTTATTTACTGTATTAACAATTTAGCAGAGATATATTTTTCAAAAATAATATTCTCGAATATATAATTAAAATATATTCGTAATAACAAAATAATAAATAAATAATTTAAATAAAACCGTTAAACATTTGTTTAACAATTGTAAGTCCATACCCACTAC
>CAODLS010235094.1:0-18092 GCA_948243855.1 Flueggea neowawraea
AAAAAAAGACAAACACAGTCAATGATCAAAATCCGAATCAGAGATGGAAACTTTTAAACAAAGAAAATGGAAGAAACCCAGAAATACTTACCACATACAGAACCCAAGTAGCAGAGAAATTAAAAGACCTTTTTTTTTTGGGGTATGAGTAAAAAGAGGTGACTTTTGGAAGTGCTTGGAAGTGAGAAGTTAAAAGATAGAATAGGAGCTAAGATTCAATGAATTGAGTAACAAAGTGAGAAATAAAGCGAGTTCCTCTGGACAAACTACAAAGAAGAGAAGACACAAACGTAAGCAGATATTGCGTCAGAATTCCATCTACATACGTATGTACGCAAATGGATTTATGAGTTTTCTACTAAAAAAACAGAAACCCAAAACATAAAAAAAAGGAAAAAAGATCAATTTTTTGGCTGTAGCAAGGCCTGGAAAAACAAGGGTACAGAAAGAACTGAAATGTAGAAAACTGAAGACTTCTCTGAAACTAATTGTTTAGTTTTGGGTATATAAACTCCATTACTTTTTTTCTCTCTCATTTGTTTCCGCTAATAATGCTGCTCTGAAACTTGAAAAAGAGAAAAAAAAAATAAAAATGGCAAATGTGTGTGGGTTTTGTTGAGTGTGAAGTGGGTGTGTTAGTGTGTACAAGTCATATCTTGTTGTGAAAAAAGCTGAAACCAACGTTACCACGAGCTTTGTGAGCGCGTGGTGGATAGAGAAGTAAGTGAAGTGTTGTGTAGTGAGGGAGTTTTTTTCTTTAATTTTTTAATTAGTATAAATTAATTTTTTTTGGCAACCTATAAATTAAAATTAGAGAATGAGAAATGAGTTTGAGTGTAATCATGATAGTTTGTGTAAAATGTAAATCCCCAAAATTCAGGGTTAGGGCTGCCTATTAGTAGTGCTTCTTTCTAGGCTTTAATGTAGGATGCTCTTTGCTTAGTTTAGTAATAAAGATTTGTTATTATTGGCCTATTATGGATAACATGGATATTAAATTAAATTTGGTAAAAACAAAAGGTTACATAAATATTTGGATTTTTTTAATAAATTGCGGTAGAAATATATTATATAGCTGGAAAAGTAGAGAGATTTATATATTTTTTTTAAAAATTGAATATGCATAAATAAGCATATCTATTAAAGAAATACCACTTGAAAATATAATGTTTTTTGCCAAAAAAAATATAGAGTTTAATTATATAACGGATACTAAGTTTTTAAATAATAAAAGATACAAAGAGACGATTTAAAAAATATATTTCAAATGCTAAATATTATACATTGAAAATATACTAAATGTTGTTTTTAACAATTAAGTCCTAGGTAAATTATGGGTTTTACAAGAGCTATTTATAATGAATGAATTTTGTGTTTACATAATCTTGGATTTATATTTTATTATTAGTTTATATATTTTATAATAAATTGTAGAAGTATACGAAAATAATATGATGAATTAGACATTTTTAAGATTAATATTCGATATTTTTAATAAACCATTTTAAATATCACCTTTACATAGATATTTTCTAATAAGACTTAATTCTTTTAAATAACAATTTTAAAAAGGATTTTGAATGTTATTTTGATGATGTTCACAGACAGTTATTGTCATCCTTTTTTTTAAAAAAAAAATCTTGTCATCCTTGTTAAAAATATAGCAATTGAAGTTAATCAAAAGGAATGATCAAGTTACGTAACAATAAATTAGACAAACCCACTAAATCAACATTCACTTTATCAATTGAGGTAATAAATAACATTAATTTTTGTTATATCATTTTATCAACTATAATTTGTATTAAACACTTCTACTAAAGTTTGCTTGACCCCTTTTGCACAAAAAGGTGTTGATAAATTTTCCAAAGTAGTATCTTGGATTAAGGAGTTTCGATTTTTGAGATAGAATTAGTAATTTGAATTTACAAAAAAAAGATGTGCTCCGAACTTCTCGGAGCGCTGTCAAGTGCGAACCCTAGCCTGGAAACCTGGTTTTCTCGTCGGATTGATGGATTTCCTTCACCATCGACATCTATCATGGATCTGTTAGACTCATCCAACTGCTGCAACTAAAATATTTCCGTCAGAATCAACTCCAAAGAAGACTTTCGCGGAGGTTATTCAATCTGGCGCCATGCCTGCTGCGTCTTCCATGCCGGAGAACAAAGGCGGATTTATCTCCATAAAAATTAACGAAGGGTTGTATGAAGAAAGATTGAAAACATGTCAACATGCCCTTATTGGCAGAATCATGCTGCAAAAAGGGGATACCCCGTGGAAACTCATTGACTTGAAACATAAGTTAACAGGATTTTGGAATATCAAAACCAACTGTAAGATCATATCACTTGGTCGTGGTTATTATTAGATAAAATTACACTTGGCAGCGGAGAAATCCTGAATCCTGTCCAGAGGGGCAAATGCATTGAAACTAGGGATACTGAGGCTACAACAATGGACTCCAGATTTTGATCCTGAAGCTCAAAAGTCGACCATAACGCAATTGTGGGTTCGATTTTACAGATTACCCTGGGATATTGGCATCCTCAGCTTATAGCTGACATTGCGAGAGGGGTGGGCATTCCACTAAAACTCAATTCTAATACCATTGATGGTGATTTCGGCCACTATGCTAGAGCCCTAATAGAGGTAGATTTAGCAGTGGATGTGCCTAAGCAACTTCTTATTGAAAGGCCGGGTAAGAGTTTCTTCATTGATGTGGCTTATGAAAACTTACCAGACTATTGCTCTTCCTGTTGCAACATTGGTCACTCTTTAGCAAATTGTCGGATGAACAAGACGACAGTGGACAAGACACGTTCCATCAGGAAGCATGAGTTAGCTCCAGAGCCTGCTAAGAAATGGATTCCTATGGTGCACACGGAAGTACCAGTGCCTAGAGCTTCTAAGGAGCTTCATCTGAATCATGAGCAGCCACTGGTTGAACCTGTCGAATTGGTGCCGGAGTCGGCGGACAGAGCTGTTGTTGCATTGAGAAATATTAATGTGGTGCCAGTTAGTAGTACTGACCCAACTTCGTCACAGAAAGTGAATAATTTTGAACAACAACTTCAGCATACAAGTTCGGCTTTACCAGCACCGGATCAGACTGATGTTGTTCCGCCACTATCTTGGGTTGAGCAGGCGGACCTAGAAGAGGGTGAATGGCAAGAGGTAATTTCTAAGAAAAAAGCTGCTGGCAAAAAATCACAATATAGAGTCACTCTTTCAAAGAGGGCCTCTAGAAAGCCAAACCGTCTCAACCTATGAAGATGTTTTATTGGAACTGCAGAGGGATTGGAAACCATGCTACCCAGTGTGTTCTCAGAAATTTTTGTCTCTCTTATTCTCCAGACCTTTTATGCTTGGGCAAACCTATGGTGGAATTTACTTCTATTTCCGTCTCTTTTTGGAAGAGCATTAACATGGATTGGTGGCGAATTTGGCTTTTCCGTCGGACTGATTTTGTGGTTAACAACTCTATTGTTTCTGATGAGCAGGTGATTTCAATGGAAGTCACAATTAATTCTTCAGTTCATAAACTGATGTTTGTATATGCCAGCGTCTTGGAAAATAAAATAAGATTATTGTGGGATCTGGTATGGGACAATCACACTAATTATCCTTCTTCATGGGCTATTTTTTGTGACTTTAATGTTGTACTTGGAGCGCATGAGAAGACTGGGGCCCCTCCGGCTGCAAGGCCATGTATGGATTTCAAGTCATTCATTGAAGATTGTGGCCTTATGGAAATCCCAACGACTGGTGCTAAATATACGTGGTCTAAAGGCGGTAGCATGGTTGTTCTATGGACTTTCTTATGTATTGGAGTCGCCTATCATGTGTGGTTTTGGCCAGGCATCATTCGGATCATTGTCCACTCCTTATCTCTTGCAATCCGCATGCTTCATTGCACAAAGCTCCCTTCAGGTTTCAGTCAATGTGGACCACCCATCATGGCTTATATGATTATATCAAAGAAAGTTGGCAGCAAGCCCCTACTCTTGACAATCTGATGCTTACAGTCTACAATAAACTCAGAGTGCTTTGTAAGAAGTTGAAAGTCTGGAATAAAACTGTCTTCAGGGACTTGAATAATAACATAAATGTTGCCCGTTTGTTTCTTGAGCAGGTGCAAGCCGATATTGCTGCTAATAGACTTAATCCAGAGCATAATAATAATCTGATGGTTGCTCATGAAAGGCTAGATTATCATTTGCACCAACAAGAGATCTTCCTGAGGGATAAAAGTCGAGTTAAATGGTTGAAGGCCGGTGATAGGAATTCCACTTTCTTCAATCGGGCTGCTACTCGACGCCAAGCTAGAGCCAAAATCAATTGTCTGAATGTTGAAGGCCAAGTAACTTTTGATCAGCAGACTATCAAGCAACAAATTATCTCTTATTATCAGCATCTTTTCTCGGATACTTCTACTTCAACAATGGATGTTGCAGATCTTTATAATATTATTCCCAAAGTGGTCACTGATCAGGAGAATACAAACCTCACTAAAATGCCCACTGAAGAAGATATTCATCCTACCGTTTGCGCCATGAATGCGGCAGTGCTCCCGGCCCTGATGGATTCACTGGGTTGTTTTTTAAGGTGTATTGGTATATAGTTCGAGATGATGTCTGTCACGCTGTTCAATATTTTTTTGCTAGAGGTTGCGTGTTGGGTGGTCTAAATTCTAGTAATTTGGTGCTTATTCCGAAGTGTCTGAAGCCTCCAATGTCACTAATTTGCGGCCTATTGTTCTAAGTAATTTTGTTTTAAAATTATTACCAGGATTATAGCTTCTCGACTTGCGCTTATTGCTACCAGGATTATTTCTCCCAATCAGTTTGGGTTTTTAAAGGATAGATCTATTGCAGATTGTATTGCACTGGCCTCTGAAGGAGTCAACATAATGGATAGGCGCAGTTTTGGAGGACACATGGCTTTCAAAGTGGATATAAAGAAGGCTTTTGATACTATGAGGCGGTCTTTAATTATTTCAGTTCTGAAAGATTTTGGTTTTTATGAAGTTTTTCTCAAATGGATAACGACTATTTTTCATTTAGCTAAGATCTCTATTCTCATTAATGGAGAACCTTGTGTTTACTTTAACTGCTCCAGAGGTGTACATCAAGGAGATCCGTTATCCCCATCGCTATTCTGTTTAGTGGAGGATTTTCTAAGTAGAAAGTTGATCTATTTGGTGGAAGCGGGGGTTCTTGCTCCTATCTCTTTGAGATGAGGGCATTTTGTCTCCCATCTTTTTTATGCCGATGATATTATGATCTTTTGCAAAGCCAGTACTCGGAATATCGAGGTCGTAGCTAAGGTCCTCTCGGACTATGGTGACATTTCTGGTTAGGTAATTAGCTTGGACAAATCAAGTATTTTTTTCGGCAAAACTGTCACGCCAAGGAGAGCTTTACAACTACAGCAGCAGTCAGGTATGAAACGAGGCTCATTGCCTTTTATTTATTTGGGAGTTCTACTTTTTGTAGGAGCAGCAAGACGACGATGGTTGCATCCCATTGCGGATCGTATTGTTTCAAAATTCGTTAAATGGAAAGGGGACGCCTTATCTCAAGCTGGCAGATTGACTCTTATACAGTCAATCATCACGAGCTCTTTACTACATACTTTTGCGGTTTATAAATGGCCCAGCTGCTTGATTAAAATGGTTGAGAGATGCATACGAAACTTCTTGTGGACTAGATCGGTTATTGAAAAAAAATAATTGCTCCTTCGTGGAATCATTGTTGTCTTCCTGTCTCTGAGGGCAGATTGGGTCTTAAGCAGCTATCTATACTAAACAAGGCAATGCTCAGCAAAATTACATGGGGAATGATTTCAGGTACTTCTCGGTGCACATCTTATGTTCAAGTGCGGTATTTGCATGGCAATGGCGAAATCAAAGACAGTTTATCTTCTTTTGTTTGGGGTCACTGAAGCACATTTATGCTGAACTAAAAGAGCAGTCTCTGTGGCTCTTGGGGGATTGCACTACAATCAACTTTTGGTATGGTCGATGGCTTATGCCTCCAATTGCACAACAGCTTCGACTATTATTGAGGGACTTGATGGGGTCAGTTGCAGATTATAGACTTAATGGTCATTGGCTTCTTCCTGAGCCTTTTGTTGTGGCATATCCATGGCTAGCTAATTAGATTCATAAGGTTTCTTTCCTCAGTGAATCGAATGACAGATGCGTTTGGACTGAAACCAGGGAGGGTATTCTAACTACTAAGGCTGCTTATAATGTGTGGCGAACAAAAAGGATTGAACGTCCTCTCTACAAGCATATCTTCTGCTCCTTCATTCCTCCTTCAAGGTCGCTGACATGTTGGAAAGCATTGTGCAACAAGTTGCCAACAAAAATTGATCTGGCATCTTAGGATTTTCTCCTTCTGTCGATGTGTCGACTATGTAAGTGTGCAGTTAAATCTTCTACTCATCTGATAATGCGTTGTAAGTTTGCAGCCACCACTTGGAAGGCTGTCGGGGATTTGTTTGGGTTTAAATTTGGCCAGCATGTATATCTTGAATCTTTTTTGGAGGAAGCCTTGCGGAAGAAATTCAGTTCACAAGTATTTGCGCTTTGGAAGACGGCCTTGATCTCCACGATTTGGCTTCTTTGGAAAACTAGAAATCAAGTTATCTTCGAAGAGGTTGATCCCAACATCCATTTGTTTCTTCGTACTATCTGGAATGCAATTCGTGAATGTAGCATCTTCAGTGTTGGCAACATGCATAATTCAATCTCCGAATTGCACACTTTGAATCAGCTCAACGTCCAAGCTATCCCACCGAAGGCTACACATGTTATTGCAGTGAGATGGCAGCCTCCACCAGCTGGATGGATCAAGGTTAATACTGATGGTTCTTGCGTTCAATATGAAGGCTTGTCGGGCGCTGGAGGGGCCTTTCGCAACCCACGTGGTTTTGTCTTAGGTTGTTTTGCTTTCTCTACTGGGTCTTCCCTTGCTTTTGAGGGGGAGCTCAATGCTGCCATTTTTGCGGTAAAGCAAGGGTGGATCAAGGGTTGAAATAGGTTATGGTTGGAGAGTGACTCATCTTATGTGGTTTACCTTTTCAAGAGTCGCTCTAAAGTCGTGTCTTGGAAGCAACATGTAATGTGGTGAATGTCTACATTTATTGAATCAGATGCAGGTGGTAGTTTCCCATGTATACAGGTAAGAAAATGGGGTTGTTGATAAGCTGGCTACTCACGGACGATCGGCTACTGAAATACTCTGGTAGAACTCCTTTCCCAGTTTCTGTGGCTCTCTAGTCTACGATGATCTTAATATGTCAGAGCATTTTCGCTTAGTCTTGTAATCAACTCTTAGCTAGTTTTTTGTAGCCTTTTTGGAAACATTACTTATTTTCTTTTTCCATTAATAAACTACGGGCTCAGAAAAAATGAAAAGGTCGCAGAGGAGGTGTCAACCTAGTTGAGATGTCCATGTTGCAGTCATTGATTCATGAGGCTCCAGCTTAAAAAAAAAAAGATTAAGGAGTTTCGATCGAATCTTGCAATATAGACAAATGGTAAATGGGGGATGAAGAAGTATTCTAGGGAAGCCTTCTATGATTTTAAGTCAGTGTATACATTAAGTAGAAGAAATGACGTGAATGCACTGAAGTAGAGATGAAAAGATGAAAGAGTGAGAGAGCGAGCGAATTGCAACACTATGAGTTATTTAATTTAGGAAAATTAAAGCTCGTGTTGTTATTTGTTGTAATTCCAATAGTGAAATTTGGGACTTCCGAATGCGAAGTCCAAGAGCATTTCCGCATTGGCAACAGAGGCAAATGCCATTTCTTGTGGACTTCTTTTCATGGCTAAACTTCCTGCTCTTATCAGCAGATATGTTCGTTATGATGTAATTTTGTTTCTGTTTTTGGTCTTTATTTCTAATTAATATTTAGTTGCTCTATCATTGGAGATCTTAATCCTCCATTTTATGTTGTACTTCTCTGTTATAGAGACTTATTTGGATGAATACAAATTTTTCATTGTTGACAAAAAAAGGAAAATTAAAGCCCATCTTGTTCTTTCCGTAATCTAATATTTATATGTTGAGTAAATAAAATGTTGATAACTAATTAGACGTAGTATGGTTGTGGTGCCCCTGGTTAATGGTGTGAGGGTTGTCCTCTAATGAATGGACCGGGACAAGGTTTCCTAGGGCGCTTACCCATAAGTAGGTGTTTCCTTTGTTGTATACGTTCTAAAGATGTCTGAGACAATAGGTCGTAATTAACAGATGAACTCATACGTTATGCACAAGACTTATTTCCATATCATGTATAAATTATATAATTATTTATTTTTTCCACCAACAAAAAGAATTCAATTCTTAATTTTCAATCCTTTTGACTCAAGTCTGAATTCCTAAAATGACATTAATCGAAGTGCCACAAATGAAAAATGATTATATTATATTATTGTGTACTGAAGGTGGCATAAAGGATAGAGAGTGCTATTCTCATGGATTTTGTCCTTGATTTTGTTGGACATTTGTCCCGTTTTGTGTCCCTTGCAGGTGGATTTGCTTTTCACTGGTCTTGGACAACGGCGGATGGCGGCTTTCTTGGTGTGGCTGGTGGTGGACGATTGCTTCGTAGGTGGTTGGACCAGTTCTGGTAGTCGGAGGTGCCATAAACTCACCCTTGAAGTCCTGCCCAGATCCCGATCTAGCCTTTATTGTTGTTTTTTAATTTCTCGCCTGGTGCTTGATTTTTGTTGTTGTTTTATTTTAACCTGTTGTGTTGCTACATCTGCCCGTATTGGTGTAGCTCAATCTGCCCCATGTTGGTGCTGCTCTTTCGGCTGTTTATGTTGTTTACCTAGTCTGGCCTTTGGGTTATTGTTGTCAACCTTATATGTTGTCCAATCCATGCCATGCTAAAAACAAATTAATCCATGATGTAAAGGAGTTTCAATTATTAGATGCTTTTGTTAAAAAGTTAAAAATTATTTTTCTATACTACTAAGTTTTGTGAATATGACTAAGTTTATTAAAAAATAAGAATAAACATTTAAATTTTTAAATACTCAGTTTTCTTTAGTTTATAAATACTCGGTTTTCTATTTGTTATTTTTTCCAATGTTTTTTTGGTATTTGTTTCTAGTAGATTATACAAGTAAATTGTGGAAAATGATAAAAAAATAAAGACTTTACACATTTTTTTAAAGGGAAAACTCCATGGCGGTCCCTGAGATTTGACTATATCTCTCATGCGGTCCCTCAATTTTCAAAACCCTTTGTTTCTGTCTCTTGCTTTTAACCCGTTTATTTTATTTAACAGAAAACCCAAAAAAACAAAATTACCCTTAACTTTAAAATTAATTTACACTAAAAATAAAAAAAAAACCCACAACCCCATTATCACCACCAACATTATTCACAACGACCATCACCACCAACACCGCCTCCAAGCTTGAAAACCAGTCACTAACAACATCTGTTCACCAATAGCAAAACTCCCTACCACCACCACCACCTCCAAGCTTGAAAACCAGTTACTAAAAACATCCGTTCACCAACAACAAAGCTCCCTGCACAAAAATTTATCCACCAACATCTGAAAACAACAATTTTTTTGAAACTCATTTGTTGAATCAAAACAACATCAAGGAAATCAACAAATCCCAAATTACAATAAAAAAACTGAGATTGATGTTGTTAGTACACACACCATCAACAAATAAATAAGAAAAAAAATATGAGTAGCAAAAACTCAAAACAAACATCACCCTTCATTGCCATCTCTTCTGCCACTGACCATCCAAACCATCCCAACCTTCACCACAATCCATCACCAAAATCGACCATCACAGTCACTACCACTATAACCCGACACCAACCACCAAAACCACCATCTCTTCCACCAAAATCATCACTCATTCTCGCAAAACTAGACCCTTTCCAATGCCAGAATCGCCATCCAAAACCTGTACCTGAAACCAAAAACACGAAAACAACTCAAGCCACCACTTCTACCACCAAAACTGTTACCCTCTTCACTACCCAAACCCAAAATCGTCTCCTTCTTCACCTCCCAAACCTTAAACTATCGCCAATATCACCTCCTTCACCACTGAAAATCGTCACCCTTCAACCAGTTCCACCTCCCAAACCCGAGGACACCACACCCAAAACAATCCCAAATCATTGCAGCCACGTGTCTTTTGGAGAGTATCAACAAGGGTTTTGAGGTCAGTGAGGTGTTGAGAGAGAGCAGAGATATGCGGGTCTTTGGAAAGGATAGTATCAAATTCGATTTAAAGCTCTAACAAGGCTTTAATGGCGAGAGAGTTCGATTTAAAGCTCTAATATGGCTTTAATGGCGATAGAGTTGGAGTTGGCAGAATTGGGAGATGGGTGGGCTTGAAGGTTGTGAGAGACTTGTTTAAGAGCTTCAAGGACTTCAATGACTCTTGAAAGTTCCTCTGTTGAAGTTGAAGTTGTCGTCGTTGTTCTTCTTCATCGCATTCACCGTTGTGCAGGGAGAGAATGATGGGTTTGATAGTGGAGAAGGGATCTAGTGGTGGTGGTGGTTCTCCATCATCAACGTGTTTCACGGTGGCGGTGAAGGATCTAGAGTGTGAGATGGGGAGAGGGAGAGAGAGAGAGAGAGGGGCGACGACATGGTAGTCCGAGATAGAGAGGCGACGATGGGTTTGGTCTGGTGAGTGCTTGAAGAAGAGGAAGGAGCTACGTTGGCTAAGGTTTTAGAGGAGGCGAAAAGAGGAGCTGGGAAATTT
The DNA here is from genome assembly GCA_948243855.1 of Flueggea neowawraea. Classification (NCBI taxonomy): domain Eukaryota; kingdom Viridiplantae; phylum Streptophyta; class Magnoliopsida; order Malpighiales; family Phyllanthaceae; genus Flueggea; species Flueggea neowawraea. The sequence goes on from CAODLS010235094.1 coordinate 10,772, forward strand.
ATGGAGAGAGAATGTGAAGAAGGTTGGTAGAGATGGTGAGATTAAGAAGAAGACAAGGGTTGGTTTTAGGTGGCTAAGTTTGGTTAGTTTTGGGTTAAAATTGGCCCGGTTAAAAGGGTATTTTTGTCATTAAATATTTGAAATTAGTGGGCCCTATACGTTAAATTTGACTGACGAAGATTGACCGAGGGACAAGAACGAAGGGTTTTGAAAATTGAGATGGTCAAACCTCAGAGACCGCCATAGAGTTTGCCCTTTTTTAAACGTTCAATATATTTATATATATATAGTAAATATGCAATCTCAATATTCCTTAAATAAATACACTTTTCATGTTGAGTTTGATTATTCAAACTAACTATTGCATTGCATTTTCGGACTAATTAACTTTTTAGACCCCAAGTGATCACTAAACCTAGAAGTTTGTCCTTTGAATTTTGAAATCCTTGTAGGATGTTGATAAATATTTAGTTTAATACAGTAAATTTATCTCTCCATTAATAAATTATTAATGATCTGTTAAAAAATAACTATGTGTATCTTGGTTTGAATTTTCAAGACAAAAATTGCCTCTATATTAAAGGTCATAAGCCCACCTCCTCCTTCCTCAAATCCCACCTCCAACAACATTCATTTTCATTTAACATCAAATCATTTGTGTAGATTTATATAGATTTGATAACATGAGATGAATGAGCCATGTTGTTTTAGTAGGACCTACGAGGAGGAGAAGGAGGAGGAAGTAAATTAGCCATATTGTTTTGGAATCAGTTAGTGTTCCTTTAGCCTAATCTTCTTTTTCTACTTTCAAGAATAAAGATTGGATCTTATCTAATCTAACGGGTAAGATAGTGACCACACATTAAAATTGTTTTGTTTTACATGCACAATAAATGAGTCATTTTAATCTGTTGTCACCATTATAACTATTAGATTAAATTAGAGTCAATTTTTACTCTTAAAATGAGATAAAGAAAATTAAGCCAAAATGATAGTAGTTAAATCCTCTTATTTTGGTAGTAGGAGGAAGAGAGGAGGAGATTTGGACTAGTAGTATTGAATTTGATGTTAAACTCTCGTACGAAGAAGGGATTTTCTTATGACTACTTTTCTACTCATTTCCTTCTCTAGTTTTTTACATCGTTCTTGTCATATCCTTCACATACACTCATGGTTGAGGAGAGAATTTAGGGGATGTTACTTCAAACATCTTTTTTCTTTAGTATGACCAAAATACACACTTTAACTTCCCACTTAACTTAATTGTCAAGGTTTTTTTAACGATAACTTAATCGTCAAGTGAACATTTTGTAATATGTTCAAAATTAATAAGAGTATATGGTTTTTATTTTTTTATTAAGTTAGTTTTAAGAAGTATTCTTTAATTCTTTCATTTGTTCCTAGAGATGAAAACTCATGTGCAGACTGGCTTGCCAAAAATGGTTTGTCTCAGTCTTTTGGTATTCATAATTTTTTTTTTGCATGTTCTTATGAATCTATTGTATTATGATAATATTCGCTTTTGTAACCATAATATTCCTTCTCCATAAGTGAGGGTCACAAAAAAAATCATAATTTATTATATATACCATGGTGCTAGTTCTAAGTTAAGAAGAAATATCCTCTACTTGATTATTGGTATTATAATTATAACTTGTGAGGAAGCAATGGCTTCTTCCGTTAGTTTTAACTATCGAAAACAAAAACGACACGAAACAATAGACGATAACCGAAGAGTCAAACTAGGGCAATTTTTTTGTTTTGAAGAGAGCTAGGGCAAATTAAGACTATATTATGGCAACTTCATCAAATAAGACTGTTATCACAAATGGACCGTTGCGGCAAAATTTGTCATTACATGGGCAAATTGGAGGACGAGCACAAAATTTTCAAGTAAGAAAAGCTACTTTTAATAAAGAATAAAATTTCTTTTATCTCATTCAACGGACAACAAAGAAAGCAATTGAAAAAAATAGGGAAATTTGGTGTATTAAAAGGCAAGCAATCTTAATCTTTCTCTATATATATCCCAACTTAAGCTAGCTGGCATTCATCAAGGAATCTAATGTTATATAGTCACCACCGACCAAACACTATTTTCTATGACCCCATTCTTCTCTCATTGCTTCTATATATGCTTTGCTGCTTTATATTCCTCCAAGATGTGTACACCTTGAGAAGAAATTCAACTTGGTCACTTCCTTTATAATGTCCAAAATGAGTTTTTCTTTTAAATTTAGATATTGAATTGTATTTTTTAATACAATTTGTCCACTAATATAAAAAACTTATTAAAATTAATTAATAGAATTAATATAGAATTAAATGTGTTTGTTTGAGGTATATTGTATTTATTATAAAGTAATTTACATTTAAAAAGACATCATTTTTTCTTTTTTTACTATATTATTTGTTTTTATAATCTATTTATATTAAATTTACCTCAATAAATATCCACGTCAACACTCCGTACAAATAATGAAACAAGCAATCTTTTTTTTTAAAATATAAATGTAAATTAAAAAAATTGTCAAGAACTTCATGTGTCAATTATTATTCAAAAACGTACCAATGGCACCCATTAAATCATTATAATTAATGTTTGACCAAAATAAGCATCCAAATCGTTAATAGAAAATGATCATGTCAAACGTGTTCAATCCTTATCCAAAACTATCAAAGATCACAAATAATTGATTGAAATGGAAATAAGAGCCAATAGATGTATGCGTAAATGTTGTTATCCAAATATTATCCAATGGAGTATAAAGAGAACAAAGATAGTAACTTGGTAACCATATTTTAGCATTTAATAAGGTTTCTCAAAGTCACTCTCATTACAATTATTTGCATATTTGATCCATCTTGATAAATCTATGTTAGTGTGTTCTTTATGTTTAAAAAGGACATTTAAAAAAAATTATAGAGGACATTTCCAAAAAAAAAAGGTTTAAAAGGAGAGGAGACATCCCATTTTAAAATTAAAACAAACTTAACTTTCCATATTTACTTGTTGAATCTAATAAATTAATAAGATTCAAGTATTCATTTTATAAAAAATAAATATTAAATTTTAAATTTATGATAATTAATAATTATTAATTTAATGCCAGAATAATTTATTACACATGTGCATATGTATGTATAAAAATGCGAGAAAATAAATTTTGAAAGACTTTTTTATGTCCAACTTTTTTTGTAGAATTGTATGAATTGCATTTTTTGTCATAAATGAGAGTCTTCCACTCAACTCTACTTTTGAATACCTACACATGCATTTGATCATGAAAAAAAAATTAAAATAGATTAAGACCGACATGACTGAAAATAGTTTAATACATTTTTCCTATAAAAATTATTATTTTAATCTTTTGTGCAAAATTCTTTTGATCTTTTTAACAATATTTTTTTTAGAAATTGAGAGGTTACAATATACTCAAAATTTTAAGTGACTTAATTAATATGACATGTCAAAAAAAATGGACAAAATGTATAAAATAAATTAATCATTTATTGTATAATCAATAATAATTTAGATTACAAAAAAGGTAATTGTCTAAATGTATAAATACAGTAAACAATTGAGCTTTCATAATCAAAACCTTGCATTAATTTTTTATTAAATTTTTAATAATTTTAATCAAAATATACTTACTAAGAAAATCAATTTGATTATGAAATTATATAGATATTAGCTTTATCTACATAGGTTTGTTATTTCTCTCTAATTATTTATTCAACCATTCATGTCTTTTCTATAATTTCTTTATCTTATTGATTGAAAATCTTTTCTATCAATAATATTAGTATAGTCGGATTCTCTGCTTGTAGAATTTTCAAATAAACTTAATATTTTTTGTTTATTTTTCATCGTCCATTTATTTTTTAAAATTTCTTTGATCAATCAACCAATTTGATGGATATTATTTAATTATTTCAATGTTTTGCTATAATATATATATATCGCGTATGTATCAATATGAGATGGGATGTATCAATATGAGATGGGATGAAATTGTTTTCAACAAATAAAGAAGAAAGAATCGCTTTCTTTGCTTTCTTTATCTTTCTAATTATTCGGACATCAACTTTTGACAAAAACAACACTTTTTTATTTAATTTTTTTTTTTATCGATGGACCATTAACATATTTATATCGTTATGTAAGTTTGGGGGCTATAGTTTAATTTGCCTATTTTATTTTGGGTCTAGTTTAGAAAATAGTTTTTATTTTATTTTTTATTTTTTAAAAATTAAAAACATTTAGAAAAAAATGTTTGTTAATCAATGTTGGAAAAAATGGTCCGTTCATGATGGATGAATCGAACTTTGTCAGTCGAGATGTGAAGCAAGACCATAGACCGAGACCAATTGAAAATGCCAATTGAGGAGAACCATACTCGGTTAGTCAATGTGTGAACCAGGACGATGAACAGATATCAATTGGTAAACTTAATTGTGTTGAAAATGAAAATGGACTCATAAGGCCCACGAGCCCATTTGAGGGCTTATATAAGGAGCCTTGCTCCATGCATTCTCATGAACTTGAACACACACTCGAGAGAGAGAGAGAGAGAGAGAGGTCGAAACCTCCTGCCCTGAGTCCTGCACAGATCAAATGTAGCATCTCGACTGTGAAACAACCGAGCACTCCCGTTGACAACTCAACAGTGGTTTGCTCGTAAGACCAATATCGAAACTGGTCCTGCTCTGCTGCTAACTTCTGCTGGAATCGAAGTTAGTAACTCAAACCTATTTTTTATACTGTTTATTTGTTAACTGGTATGCAATTCCTTCATTGGTATCAGAACCAACATGATTTTTTTGAGTATGTTTCAAAAATCTTGTTGATCTCTTTGTCTAGGATGTCTACTGTGATTTTTTAGAATTCGACTTTCTATCTCGAACGTCGTTTTGGTTCGAGTCCATCCAGAGTCAAATTCTGAAAGTTGGATTTTTGAAATTCTGATAAAAGATTTGAGATCCGCAACCTTAAAAACGTTAAATTCCAAAATTTCGTTGCGGAATTCCATTAGGAAGATCGTCAAATTGACAAAAACCTAATCAAAAAATACTGAGTGAGGATACACAAATCAATTTGTTCATTTGATAAGAACGGCGACGTGGCAATCTATGATTCGACCACACATGCAACTCAAATCGCGACACTTGGTTGAGAGAAGAATTCGGTCAAAGTTGACCAAAACGTTCACCAATAGAAAAACAACACGTGTTAGGGGAGTGGACATGTGAACAGAGTGTCAGTAGCCAATCAATGTCCGACACGTGGCAACTAGTGCCACGTAGACAACCATGTCAGGGACATGTGGCATGTTGATTAGTCTAACACGTCATCACATATATCTAAACATGTGGTGACACGTCATCGTGCCACATGGCGTACATGTCGGTCAACCTTGGGCCAGTAAGAATGTGACATGTGGCTAAACAAGTCTGGTCCCAATTCGCCACGTCGGTGACACGTGGACCAATCCTGGTCAGACACATGTATTATTATAAGACAGACATGTGTCCGTATTTGACGTTGAAATGTGGTGCCATCTGAGAGTGACACGTGGCTTCCTGGCTGTGCGAGACCTGGCCTAACGCAACAGCGACACGTGGCGGCGTTGTGCTGTCGCGCATGTGGCGCGTGTTTCCATGCTTGAATTTTGCCACATGGCGCGTACATGAGAGTGCCATGTGTCCCAACCACCATTTTGTGCAGAATTAAAATGTTTATTTTTGTGAAATTTTTGGTATATTTGTCATAATTTTTTGACTTTCAGAACTATTTTTTCAAAATTTTATGAGTATTAAAAATTGTGAAAAATATAGTTTCTGCTAAGAATTATTTTAAAAATTAGTTTTAAAATAATTTATTTATAAAACGTGTGTATATAGTTTTTATTTAGATAATTGAGATTAGATATCAATTATTTGAGTAATTCGAAAGTAAGTCTATAATCGTTTCATTTGTAATTTATTACAAATAAACGAATGAGGTAAAACCATCTTGCATCGACCTAAGTGTGAATTATGAGAGAATTTGCACAACTCCCGAAGTTATTATTTTGGGACAATGGTGGTCATAATGGGAAGATTTAATTGTGTATTATGAGCACAACGGTGATGAAGGTTCGGTTACTTTGTAAAAACTTATGATACTCATCGCCGGTGTTGGTTGAACTATTAGTCTATTCTAGAATTTTTATGGAAATGTGATCCCCTAAGTGTTGAAGAAAGATTCGTAGAGATTCTAGAAAGTAAAAACGTTTTAAGATTGGTATGTCCAAGATTAAACCATAATCGCGAAAAGAGATCATGAGAAATGGGAGATCCACTTTATGGTCGTATGATTTATAGAATTTTTGATAAGTTGGCACAACCACTTATGAATTTTATTTTAACACTTTGGAAAATACCCATTGAAATATATATATCGTATTGGTTGTAGAAAAAACCCATCGTGTATCCAATTGGCAGGCATATATTTAATACTATATTTGTGTAGTATTATTCTTTGAGGATATTAGCATTATTTGTGTGTTAATTTTGTCCAATATTAATGTACATATATTAATATTGAGATAGATTGTTTGGATTACATGTTGGTTTAATAAATTATGATTATTCTATTTATTGCTTTGGTTTATTATTATGTTGATTTGCCTTAATTTTAAGCAATATTTTATATGTTGAATTTATTGTCCAATTATTGAGTTTGCCTTGATAATTGAGATGACCAATATGGATTCTCCTAAGTCATTTCGACTTTAAAAGTAAATTCAAACAATCATTATTTATTGTTTATAAAATTAAATATAATATGATTAATTGTTAAGACATAGATAGTAAATGTGCACCCAGTGTACATTTCTATTCAAAGCTTAATAAGAGGTTATGCTAGTTTAATTTTTGGTTGGATAGTAAATATATGTGTATTGCCGAATGAATTACTTGTGTACAAGTTGTCTTGTTATTTATCAAATTTATTTGTGATATTCACTACTTGTAAAGTTGATTGATGTCAAACCATACGAGGACGTATGTTGAGCTTAGGCGACAATAATTGTAAATCCTAGATTATAGAAATCTAGCATGTACTCTAAGAGAAAAAGCTTATGCCCCTTTGAACTTGGTTAGACCGAATTCCAAGAGAAGTAGAAAACCACTCAACATATTTTGGACTAAAATGTCTGTGAGATGTGGAAGTTAGAAAATTCCACTACATCCATCATTTTGTTAGTATAAAGGATGATGAATTCATTTGACTATTTTACAAGTATCAAGGTGCAATATTTTTGTAAATTGCATTTGA
>CAODLS010235121.1:0-18879 GCA_948243855.1 Flueggea neowawraea
GAGCCTAAATAATATTTTTGGCTTACTGTCAATATTGAACACTAGAACGAACTACCATTCATAATATATATCTTGCTATTATTATATGCGAACATTTTAAATACAATTAATTGGTTAGTTGTTTTAAAATGTATGATGAAATAATTTTTTTTTATAATGGTTTTAAAACAAATTAAAATTCATTTGACCTAGTTAAAATACTTTGTTTAACTTAGTTAACAAAAGAAATAGTTTCTTTGACTTAGTGAACTAAGAGGGGATTTGACTTAGTCAACAAGGCAATTAGTATTTATTAATGACATAAATAAAAGAGGGCCAAATTTATTTATTAATAAATAAATAAATAATTAAGTGGTTAGTTCTTGTTAGACAAGGAATAAAAGTGTTTTTGTAGGACAAGAATTAGATCTCCTAGTGAGACTAGAAGTAGGGTTTACATAAATCTATAAATAGGCTTATTATGAAACCCTAGCACACTCTTTTGGCATTCGACCTCACTAAAAGAAAGAGAGTAAAATAGTAAGGTATTTTTTAGAGTAAAAAATTCGGTGCTAGCACACAACCCGAGTTTAGTTCATTCGTGTGGATACCGGTAGAGGACGTTCGCATCCTGCAGCGTCTTTGACTCAATTCAACAGTATTTCCTTGTCTTGGTTTCGACATATTGAGGTAAACACATGTTCCCTAATTGGTTTTATCGAATTTCTTGGATCTTTAGTGGAATTCGTTGACAAAATTTTAATTTTCTGCTGCGTGTATGTGTTACGAATTTCAACAATTCTCACAAAGGAGATTATTGGTCGTGGTACTAAACGAGGGGGGTTGTACTACGTGGATGACTTTAGTATTGGTCGGGCAAATAATGTTGGTCGAAATAGCGATAAAGAACAATAAGTTTGGCTGTGGCTTCATCGGTTGGGACACCCATCATTCGCTTACCTAAGACACTTGTTTCCAAGTTTGTTCTCTAACTTAGATGATACAATATTTAAATGTAAAACTTGCATTCTAGCTAAAAGTCATCGAGTCTCTTATCCAATTAATTCAAAAAGATGTGAGACACCATTTATGTTAATCCAATCTAATGTTTGGGGACCAGCCCCTATTTCAATTTCTTCAGGCATTAGATGGTTTGTGATTTTTGTGGATGATTGCACACGTATGACTTAGTTGTACTTGATGAAAAACAAAAATGTGGTAGCTGGAATTTTTCAATCTTTTCATGCTATGATCTAGACTCAATTTTCTGTCAAACTTCAGATTTTTTCGCTAAGATAATGGTAGAGAAATTGACAATAAGGAAATGCAGGACTATTTTTGAACCTATGGGATAATTCATGAGACAACATGTTCCCAAACACCACAACAAAACGGTGTTGCAGAAAGGAAAAATAGACACATTGTAGAAACAACTCGAGCTCTTTTGACTACAACAAATGCACCTCGACGATATTGGATAGATGCAGTTACAACTGCTGTATGCTTGCTGAATCTAATGCCTTCTAGAGTATTAAATTTTAAGACCCCACTACAAGCTCTTGCCCATCATGTGCCACTACCTTTAGTTCTTATGCTTTCACCAAAAAATATTGGGTGTGTAGCATATGTTCATCTTCACAGAAATCAGAGAACAAAACTTGATCCATGTGCAGTTCGTTGCATCTTCTTGTGCTATGCCACACTTAGGAAGGGTTACTGATGCTACGATCCTACCACTAGGCGCCTCTATGTCACCAAGGAGGTTACTTTTCTTGAAACAGAATATTTTTTTCAACACCAAGTTCGAATTCTTCTCTTCAACGAGAGATGGCTGATGAAGAGCAAAATACGAATAGTTAGGAAAATTGGCCATGTTTTCAAGAAAATATGGAGATGACTAGAGCTGAAAAATGTAGAAATGTCCAAAGTTGAAGACGTGTCCCCAATAACGCAAGATGGATAAAGGGATGAAGTGGAGAATGGACAAGAATAAGAACAACCTCTTTTTGATTTAGTACCAACTGACTAGCCTCCTGAGAATAATCCTAAGGTACATTCTTCAAGTCCCTCTCTCAATAACAATGTTAAAGATACTTTTGTTGCATACAACTTACCTTTTAGGCATAATCGTGGCAAGCCACCAAGCCGATATTCACCGAATCATAAGGAGCGAAGAACTAAGTATCCATTTGCCAATCATGTCAGCATCCAAAGACTATCACAACCTCTAAAGACCTTTGTGCACAAGGTTTCCTCTGAGCACATTCCAAATACAGTAGAAGAAGCTTGGAATGACCCCAAATGGAGGGAAGCAATCCTTGAAGAATTGGCAACCCCAGAGAAGAACAATACATAGAAACTCGTTCCTCTACCCAATAGGAATAAATCAGTTGGATGCAAATGGGTATTTTCTATCACATACAAGGCTAATGGAACAATAGATCAGTACAAAGCGAAAGTGGTCGGAAAAGGGTACACACAATCATACGGCATAGATTACCAAGAAACTTTTTCTCCAGTGGCAAATTGAGCACAGTTCGGGTACTATTGTCAATTGCAGCAAACTTGGACTGGCCACTTCATCAATTTGATGTGAAAAATGCGTTCCTTCATGGGAACCTTGAGGAAGAAGTGTATGTGGATATCCCATCAGGCTTTGTTGCCTCTCAAAATGCAGTGTGCAGGTTACAGAAGGCATTATACGGTCTAAAACAATCACCGAGGGCTTGGTTTGGATAATTTACTTTGGTCATGAAGAGATGTGGTTTCAAGCAGAGTAATTCAGACCATACCTTATTCTTAAAGCATCAAAGAGAGTTAGTAATTGCTCTTTTGATCTACATCGATGATATGATAAGTACAGGCAATGATGAGGAAGAAATTGCCAACCTAAAAGAACATTTAGCAACAGAGTTTGAAATGAAAAATTTTAGAGGCCTTAATTTTTTTTTGGGAATTGAAGTTGCCCGATCAAGTCAGGGGATATTTCTCTCATAAAGAAAATATGTTCTCGACATGTTAGTTGAGACAAGAATGCTTGACTGCAGACCTGCAAATACACCAACAGTCTACAATCACAATTTGGGAGAACTTCCATACCAGGTGCCTACCAACAAAGAAAGATACCAACGTCTTGTAGGTTGTCAGGAAAATGATTTACTTATCACACACAAGGACATATATTGCCTATGCCATGAGTTTGGTAAGTCAGTTTATGCATAATCCAAGTGAAAAGCATATGGAAGCTGCAATCCAGATTCTTCGATATTTAAAATCATCTCCAGGGAGAGGGCTCATGTTTAGGAAGCGTAATCACTCGAATATTGACGGTTACACTGATGCAGATTGGGCCAAAAGCATCACGAACAGAAGATCTATATCCTGGTGTGTTACTTTGGTTGGAGGTAACTTGGTCATTTAGAGGAGTAAGAGCATAAGGTGGTTGCATTATCTAGTGTAGAGGCCGAGTTTTGTGGCATGGCTAAAGGACTTTGTGAACTTCTTTAGCTAAGGGAACTGTTAAAAGAAATCGGTCACTCATCTGGATCAATTATTAGATTATTTTGTGATAATAAAGCAGCTATAGAAATTGCACAAAATCCAGTTGAAAACGATAGGATCAAACATGTTGAAGAAGACCGACCTTTTATTAAAGAAAAGCTTGAGGCAAAGATAGTTCAATTCCCGTTCATAAAATTAGAAGAGCAACTGGCAGACATCCTTTCAAAAGTTGTTTTAAGCAAAGGTATTTTGTAGTTCTCTAGACAATTTGGGCATCGAAGACATCCATGCACCAACTTGAGGGGGAGTGTTAGCATGAGATGTCATATGGGATTGACTATTAGAATCATGGGATTAAAATCAATTACTGATTACAATAAATCAGTGATGAGTGTTAAATCCAACAAATTAATTTACCTACTAAAAAATAAATATTCTGTAAATAGTAGTGAGTATGATCGAATCCACAGAGATTGATAAAACTTATTTATTTGTCGAAAGCAAGAAAAGAAAAATAAAGAATAAACAAGAAATGCAGAGAATGAAGATTAAATATCAAAACAGACAGAAACAGTAAATCAAAGTAAACAGAATTGAAACGCAGTTAACAAAAATCAATAATAATAAAACCTAGCCAATGTACTTTTCAGTTATATCTTTTCAGTTGATCACAAACACAAAAGATAAATATCAAACATTCGAATAGATAGAGTTATAACTACCGGTAATGCACTCAAGTAATCAATCTCTTCTTACTTAGTCGATGGCCCTAGGACTCCCTACAGACTATTTCCCCAACCGCTAGACAACCTTCGGGATACCCTACAAGATTTAATCTATGGTAGCAGTAAGAACCAAAGATACCCCTATCCTAACCAGTGAAGTCGAAAACGTCGTAAATCATTTAAACTAGATTATTCAGTTCCATAACAATGAACAATGTCCAACACATAAGTTCACGTTATTCGTTACCGAGATTATGACTAATGTAACGCACTATCAATCTTAAATAACATTATATTATTTCAGTCAATCAATCAACAAGCTCTTATCAATCAACCAATAGAAATAATAATAAAAGAACTAAGACACAAAAACTGAATAAATATTCGAATAACTTAATAACAATTAAAACAATAATCTCACAATATAATAGGATTGAACTTTGAAAATACCTCGACTAGAGAATTGATTAGCTACTCATAACAAGAAGAAATTGTAAATATGAATGAACAAAGTTTTGGGGCATGCTCCCCTATTAGGGTAATGTAAAAGCTGCAAAATAATGAGTTTTAGAGAATATTTATATGTGCTCTCTCTAAAAAACCTAATCATAATGTAAATAATATTGATAAAAGAATAAAATAATGTAATTATGATTGTTCCAGCAGTAATTTTGAGTTATGAGCCTTCAAACGTCCATGAGACTCTAAAAACGTGGCCCAAAAGCCCAACACACAGCCCAATGCACTTGGTCAACGCGCATCAACTATGACGTTGTCAGACAGAAATGCAGTTTTCGCCTGAAATGCACAAAAACAACTCCAATTCTTTATGTTTCACTAATATTCCACCTAAAACATCAAAGAATTATAACAACATAAACAAACACGAATAATAACAATTTCTAATGCAAAAAACACACAAAATACAACATAAATCATGCCTAAAATGCAACTTATCAAATATCTCTACACTTAAACAATGTTTGTCCTCAAGCATTCTATAACTTAAAACTATTGAGAACCTTAAACTCCAATCACCCTTCTTACCCCCACATAGTGTTAAACCCAAATCGATATGCATCGAAAATTCAAGAGAAAACACAACCATTGTCAGGACGACCGACAATCTAAAAAGATTATCTCCATACTAGTAATGTCCCTAAAAGCGATAGTCAAATTCACACCCTCACAAGTTTCACTCAATCTCTCAAAGTGTTTAGGTGTATGTGTTTACGCTCGAACTCACCCATAGTAAGTCTTTCCAACATTTGACATAAAGTCAAATCGTAAAAACTAATAAAAATACAACCAAAACACCAATAAAAAAGGGCTTTACATTGGCTTGTAATGGGGCTAAAACAAGGGTTAAATAAGTTGAGAGAGAACACAATAAACCATAGTGATACTTGTTATCAACATACATAGACTAGGTTAATGCAAACCAAATAAATACATGTCTATGCTCAATAAAACAAGGCTACCCACAACAAATTCCTATAAACGGTGTTGCTTCACTCCATCACTTTTCATTAAATATATTCTTTTTTTCTTCTTCTTCTTCTTCTTCTTCTTCTTCTTTTTCTTCTTCTTCTTCTTCTTTTTTTCTTTCCTCTTTTTTCTTTCTTGAAACTAAATTTTGAAGTAAAGCAACGTTACATTGGCATACATACATAACAAAACTGGGCAGCCATGTCTCTTTGACACTACAAGCACAAAACCATCTCTAAGACATGTTTATTATCAATGTAAATCAAAGCATTAACATACAAATTATCTTGGCAAAGTATCGCTAACAAAAATCGCTCAACTTAAGGGTTCAAGTGTTGAAAGTTTTGAACAAAATGGGAATTGGTTAAAACGAATTTAAAACAAAGAAAAAATCCAAGTCTCAAGAGAGGTAAACAATGGATAAATATAAAAGGTGGATACTAAAAGAAAAAGAAAAACAAAGGGTTAACAAACAATGCCTTTTGTCATCTCAGTGTTTCAACTGAATGGTGTGATCTTCGAAATGCACTTTATGACAAATCCCAGCAGGGTCCTACTATGAATGGTAAATCACACATCAAGAAATTAGAGTGCTTATGTCTCAAATGCTCACATTGGTTTGTGTGTGAATCCAAGTATGAATTCCCTTTTTGGCTCTATTACTAGGGGCTGTTTAATCCTGAAGTCAAGATGCATAGAAATCCAAGCTTTCACACAAATGGGTATATAAAGGCAATTTAATCTTAAAACTCCTAAAATTTCAAATTAATCAATGTTTAAGGACAAACTTGCATCAAAACATGTCAAAATTGTAGTAGGAAAATCACATATGCAACACATAAATGCAACTAAAATTAAACATGAGTGAACAAAATGTAACAACATATGATACAGTTATAGCATGGGCATGTAGAGATGCAGCACTGTACTGAAAACACATGCAGAGAAGACATAATATGCCATGCAACAAATGCAAATATGTGAGAAACAAACAAAATAAGTCACAAAAATGCGAAAAAATCATGAAAAATCATATAAAAATGAAAATCACACAAACAAACATAAAACACAAATCCCCTCCCCACAATTAAAATATACATTGTCCTCAATGTATAAAAAGTAAAGACAACAAAAATTTAAAAGTGAGAGAGTTGATAAAAAGCTTCTCTGGTGTGGTGGTGGCGATGGTTTTTAATGTGAAACGGTGTCGTTTGAAGTTGAAGGCCTCTTCGCTCGGGTATCAACACCTGACGCGCGTCTTTGTTCCTGGAGCTTCCCTACACTTGTTCTCCAATTAATATTCAATTTTACCATCTAATTGCATCACTTGTATCTCAAAACAAAGCCACTCTCCAAGACAAGTGCCATTAAATCCTCAAAAGATATAAACCAAAGCATGAAGGCACAAAATGTCAAAAGAAATCAAATTTTCTGCTAGAGCAATCAAACAACAAAATAATTAAAGCAATCAAATAAAAAAATAATGAAAACAGAAATAATAAAAACCTTGGGTTGCCTCCCAAGAAGCGCTTATTTAACTTCATATTAGTTGGACACACGCTTTGATCTTCATCCTGACTCAATATTGAAGTGCACTACTTCCTTCTCAACCTCGAAGGTAATTTCACCATTCAAGACATCAATTTTTGCACTTACAGTTTTAAGGAATGATCTTCACAACAAAATTAATGATGGTTGACGAGGTTCACCATCTATGTCCATAACATAAAAATCAATGGGAAGGGTTAAAGTATCAACCTGGACCAAAACATTCTCAACCATTCCCTTTGGGTAAGTACTAGAATAATCAGCTAATTGTATTACAATCCTTGTGTCTTTCATGGGTCACAAATTCAACTGTTCATAAATTGAAAGAGACATAACATTTATAGCAGAACCTAAATCTAACTGACACCTTTAATTTCTGTATTTCCAATGGTTCAAGGGATAGTGAACATACCTGGATCTTTTTTCTTTAGTGGTAATCTCTTGTGAATCATCGCTGAAGCATTTTCAAGAACATCCACCACGTCCTCCCTTGTGAATCATCGCTGAAGCATTTGAGAAATTCAACAGATTTAGGCTCATGCTTGATTGAATCAAGTAAAGGAATGCTTACCTCAATTTTTCTGAATGTTTCCAACATGTCTTTCTCATTCTCATCCTTTAGGTGATCAACTGATTTGCCCATACAATTTGGAGCTGGTTTGAGATCCACTAAATGTGTCTCTGCTTTAGTACCTGTAACTTCAACAACATTTTGCTCAGGCTCGATAATTTGCTCAAAATCAGTTTCCAAAAGCATCAAGAAGTCTTCCATTATTTGATGTGCATCCCTCCTACTGAACTTCATAAGCCTTTTTGGAAAAGGAACGTCATCAAACCTAGAAAATATCTTGGGAGCCTCTATTGTCATTTCATGCTTACTGTATGGTCATGCTGTAATACATTCGCACTGTCAGACACTTTCTGTTCCTCTTCATTTGACAATGTGATTGCACTAACGTTTTGAATTAGAATAACAACAGTTCCTAGAGGCAATTCATATTGATTCTCCAACTTGTTCAGCGAAGAGGCCAACTGACTCATTTGGCTCGCCATATTTTGAGTTTTTACGACCATTGTTTTCATCATCTCTTTTAATGATTGGATGTCATCTTTAGGTTCTGGAATAGTTGGCAATTCAGGCTGAAATTGATGAAAGTATTGTGACCTTACACCATATTTGATATCATGATAATCTTGCCATCCCATGTTTTGAGTGCCCAAATCAGGATTACCCATATTAACATATGAGTCATGTTCACACATCGGGTATACTCTACTTAGATAGTTAGGAGAGACACGAATTCTCAAGGTTGCACTTGATTCCTGAAATCCATTTGCTCCGCAAAAGATGTTAGTTTTGAAAGCACAATGTCAAATTTAGAGATACATGCCTCGGATAGATATAAATTATCGTCCATGAGTGAATCCATTTTTTTTGGTAGAGAAGATCAAAGCAAAAAGAACAAATAAATAAACTTAAACACCAATCCCTGTTCATAAAATCAAAAGGGCAACTGGCAGACATCCTTACAAAAGCTATTTCAAGCAAGGTATTTTGTAGTTCTCTAGACAATTTGGGCATCGAAGACATCCATGCACCAACTTGAGGGGGAGTGTTGGCATGAGTTGTCATATGGGATTGACTGCTAGAATCATGGGCTTAGAATCAATTACTGATTACAATCAATCAGTGATGGGTGTCGAATAAATTAATTTACCTACTCAAAAATAAATATTCTTTAAATAACAGTGAGCAAGGTTGAATCAACAGATATTGGTAAATTTTATTTATTTGTCAAAAACAAGAAAATAAAAATAAAAAATAAACAAGAAATGCAGAGAATGAAGATTAAATTTCAAAATAGACAGAAAAAGTAAATCAAAGTAAACAGAATTGAAATGCAGTTAACAAAAATCAATAATAATAAAGTCTAACCAAGGTACTTCTCAGTTCTATCCTTCAGTTGATCACATACACAAAATATTAATATCAAGCATTCGAATAGATAGAGTTATAGCTACCGGTGACGCGCTCAAGTAACCAATCTCTTCTTACTTAGTCGATAGCCCCGGGATGCCCTGCAGACTATTTTGCTAACTACTAGACAACCCTCGGGACGCCTTGCAAGGTTTAATCTATGGCAACAGTAAGAACCAAAGAGACCTCTATCCTAGCCAGTGAAATCGGAAACGTCGTAAATTATTTAAACTAGATTATTCAATTCCATAACAATGAACAATGTCCAATACATAAGTTCACATTATTCGTTACCTAGATTTTGACTAATGTGACACACTATCAATCCTAAATAACATTATATTATTTTAGTCAATTAATCAATGAGTTTTTATCAATCAACCAATAGAAATAATAATAAAGGAATTAAGGCACAAAAACTGAATAAATACTCGAATCACTTAATAACAATTAAAACAATAATCTCACAACATAATAGGATTGAACTTTGAAAATACCTCGACTAGATAATTGATTAGCTGCTCATAATAAAAAGAAACTTGTAAAATATGAATGAACAAAGTTCTGGGACGTGCTCCCCTCTTAGGATAATGTAAAAGCTGCTAAATAATGAGTTTTAGATAGTATTTATATGTGCTCTCTCTCCAAAACCTAATCCTAATGTAAATAATATTGATAAAATAATAATAATAATGTAATTATGATTGTTCTAGCAGTAATTTCGAGTTATGAGCCTCCAAACGTCCATAAGGCTCCAAAAACGTGGCCCAAAAGCCTAGCATGCTGCCCAATGCACTTGGTCAACGCGCGTCAACTATGGCGTGGTCAGATAGAAATGCAATTTTCGCCTGAAATGCACAAAAACAGCTTCAATTCTTCATGTTTCACCAATATTCCACCTAAAACACTAAAGAATAATAAAAACATAAAAAGAAACGAATAATAACAATTTATAATGCAAAAACACACACAAAATACAACATAAATCATGCCTAAAATGCAACTTATTATTCAGTCCGTAAAATTATGTATCACCATCATCCTAGCCTAAACTTGTGTATATAGTTGTTTCTTTCCATAGTTAGCAGCCTTGTATTCATTATAAATACAGAATCTTATATTCAGCAGGATATACTGGAAATATAATATCATTTCTACAACTATGAGGAGTTTAAATATTATATAGAATCACGACACTAGCAGCGAATTGAATTTTGCAATTTGCTGCCGGCCAAATTGGGTCAATATGTTTCAAGATACCATTAATATGTTGATGCAAATGAAAAAAGTTGGAGGTCATTGGAGCAGTGAAGGGAAAAGATCTTGTTCCGAGCGACATTCATGAGTATTTGGAGTTGAGACAGTGGGATAGTCCCTTGTATAATACTTTAAAGTGCTCCACATGGTGGGATTCACTCCAGCAGGATCATCCTAATGCCAAATCAGTCTTCCAACCCTTCTTTGAAAATATAGAAGAAGACTGTGAGATCTTTTCTGAATCAGAATCAGAACCGATCACTGACAAGGAATTAGATCAGGACGAATGTAGGACTTCAGGAACAGTTGCGGCAGCCAACCGAAGGTTTCATTTTCTTCTCTTTATTTTTTCGTTTTTCTTAAGTTGTTAAAATTATGAGGCATGTGAATTTCGTAGCTGCCAAGAATTGCACTGTTACCAACCTGCAGAGTGTGCCCGTGTTCGCAATTCCGAGTCAGAATCAGATCATGTGTGGGGCTCTGAATCACTGTCGCATACCTGAATTTGGGTAAACATTTGAATTTACATCCCCAAACCCATTACGTTGTAGATGCAAGAAGTGACAAAACTTAACAGTTCGTCTATTAAAGGCCGTATTGTATTGAAGGGCTGGAAGTTCATCAATTAGTTGCTTAGTCTATGGCTGCATTTTTTTTCTCTGACATTTTATTGATAAAATTGTTATCAGATGAGATGCTTGAAGGACTGCTTCTTGGCATAATTTACGTCATAACACAAACGTTGAAACAACTGTAAATATATTTCAATTGTTTTTCTTTCTGCACATGATTGTACAAATTCATAATGCATTGGAAGCAAAATATTGTTTTAGTTATCGCTTAACAAGTTTGTATTCGTATTACCTATTCATGTTTTGCTAAGTTGTTATAAAATGTCAGAAACATCATAGCGTAATTGACGAAGCAATTTTTTGTTTCAACCACTGAGCAACTATTATTCTTTTTTATTTCCCCGAATAAACATTCATCTTGTGACAAAGAGGTTTGTATTCATGCAATATTAAAAAATGCATAATAGAATATTGCCGCCGGTTGTAACATTCATCACCTACTCATTTTTCTTTTTCATGCATTATTAAAAAATGAATAATAGCATATGCCCGCCGGTTGTAACATTCATCGCTTACTCATTTTTCTTTTTCATGCAATATTACAAAATGCATAATAGAAGGCGTAATACATGTTAACCCCCCTAAACTTGTAGTGATCATGCAATTTCCCCCTTAAACTGTGCGACTGCTTACAAACTCCTTTGAACTTACAAAAACGACATCATACTACCCCTCAAACTATGAAAACGTGATTATTTAACACCCACAGTGATGAGGGGCTTTGAGGTAGCGTGGCACGTCAATTGACGCGTTTTGAGACGCGTGAGATGTTCAATGTTGCTGATGTGGTGCCAACATTTCTGCCATGCTATCAATGCCACATCATTAACTTGCCACATCAGTCGTTTAGCTCCCACAATCCCAAACCCATCTCTCTTATTCAAGCCAAACCAAACCAAATCCAATTGGCCAAACCCTCATCCATCCTCCATCTTCAATCCATCAAAACACACCACCTCCTCTCTCCCTCTCCTCTAAGACACGAAATCCGTTCAAAAGATGAACTGATTGGAGAGCTAAGAATTTTTCATTTTTTAAAGCCTGAAAAAATACTAGCCTTCCAACTGTGATGAAATCAGAAAGAACTTCCTACAGATCTTCTAAGTACCTACACTCCAACTCATTCAAATCTATTTGAGAGGCATTAATACATTAGCAAATAAACTTGTTTAAAATATGCAATTAATAAGAAATAATGTTTGATCAACTAACTGGGAAAACTTTGATCACATTAGCTCCAAAGTTACTCTTTAATTAGTAAGAGTTGGAGGACACTGAATTACAATTGTGGGCGACCATTGAAAAAAGAAGAAATGAAAACAGAGCTACTGACATCGAGAAGAAAAGTCTAGAACTCTTGAGAAGCAGATCCAATTTCGCCTTCGCTGACCCCTCCTTCTTTGGAAGCAAAGTCTGGTGAATGTTAGGTAACACTCCACCATTTGCAATTGTAACAGATCCAAAAAGCTTGCTCAACTCCTTATCGTTCCTCACTGCAAGCCGAATGTGCCTTCGAATAATACGGTTCTTCTTGTTATCTCTCATTGCGTTTCCAGCAAGCTCCAACACCAGCAACACATGCCGTAATCTTCAATCATTAACCATTACCAATAAATCTAATTACACTATCAAATCAAAGAACAACACAACAAACACTGTAAAACTGATTCAGGAGATTTTAAACTGATTCAAAACAAAACCCAAGCGAAGAACAAAGAGCGAAGAACACAATCTCACGAAATCTGAGACACGAGACCCATTCAGAAGATGAACTAAAATATGAGACGTGAGAAGCCCAAATGATTCAATCGGTCAACTCAGTAGGAAAAAAACAATCCAAACCATTCGTTGGGTCTAATCTTCAGTTGCAAAACTACTTCGCACGATTGTTGCTTCACACAATGGAAATTTGATTTCTTTTCACAAAAACCCAGATTGGGGTTTGCCTCATCAACTCCGCTCCACCAACAAGCTTCGACCGGACCTACAAATTAAATTAAATAAATTAAACCAATAGAGAGATCGAGACAGAGGCCACCGATTTTGTATATCCGGTGAGGAGAGAACCTCGCGTTCGGTGAGGGGGTCGAAGCTGAAGAGAGAAGGAGAGATGGCGGCGGCGGAAAACCTAAAGAGTAAGAAAGAGATGAACAGTTAAGTGAAAGAGAGATGGCGACGGCGGAGATGAGGAGTGATGAATGATGTTGGGTCTGCTACGGTTTGTGAGATGAGGAGTGAGGAACAATGTTGTTGGTCTGCAGGGTTGGTTTGGGTGGGTTTAGTGGTTCAATAGCTGGGTTTCGGTTCGGTTAAGAATTAGGTCTGTATGGTCCACGTGGTTAGTCTTTTTTTTTTCCACCTTAGCACTTAAAAAGTCACGTCAGATGCGTGTGAATCAACCGGCTTGCCTTGGTGCTAAATAGTCACGTTTTTAACGTTTGAAGAGTAATAATAACGTTTTTTACAAGTTTAAGAGTGTACGTCAAAATTCAAGAAATAAAGTGCATGATGACTACATGTTTAGGATTCACATGAATTAGGCCATAATAGAATATTCCCGCCGGTTGCAACATTCATCGCTTATTCATTTTTATTTTTTATTTCCCCGAATAAACATTCATCTTATAGGCACCTGCTGGAAAGGAGGCACCCTTCACTTACTCATTTTTATTAGTGTTTGTTCACTTCAGGTCTTCACTCTCTCTCTCTTCATTACTTTTCAACCTCCTGAGAACCCAGACCTTGATTTTATGAGTTTTCTGCATCTGTTCTTTTGATTGATTCATCAGAGGCTAAATTCGAGTGACTTAACCGTGTCTACCAATGGCTTCCTCTTCTTCGGCCATGGACAGGCGGGAAGACGATGTGTTCCTGAGTTTCAGAGGCACTGATACACGCAACAACTTCACTAGTCATCTCTACGATGCTTTATGCCGAGAAAACATCAAAGCTTTCATTCATGAAGAGATTGAAAGGGGAGAAGAGATCACACCAGCTATTGGAAGAGTGATAGAAGGTGCAAAGATATCCATTATTGTTTTCTCAACAGATTATGCTTCATCTACGTTCTGTTTGGATGAATTGGTAAAGATCATGGAGTGTAAAGAGTCCAAAGCACAAATTGTTTTGTCGATCTTTTATAAAGTGTATCCCTCAGAGAAGAGTTACAAGGAAGCATTTGCAAGACATAAAGACGCATTCCACGGAAGAGAAAGATATCGTGAAGAAAAATCAAAGAAAAAATGAAGAAAGTGAAAAGATGGAAGTCAGCCTTTCGCAAGGCACTACCTTTGGCTGGTTGGCATGTAGATGATAACAGGTAAATATAATCACTCCAATAACAATTTATAAACTAGCAATGTGTATTAATACCTATGTACTTTGAATTGTATTTAGCTGTTTAAATCATGTCGCAAAATACAGAATTGGAGTACATTAGTTTCAGTTTGAATTTGTTGTGCTTGTTATTATCTGTTTTGTTGTGTTTTATGCTTGGCAGCAATGAGGCTGAATTTATTCGAGACATCACCTCAGCAGTCTCTAAGAAATTGAAATGTGAACCCACTTGTAAGTTAAAAATCTCATCTTCATACCCATTTGTTTCTTTTTGTGCATAATCACAGGATCACTAAAACTCCAAACAGATTCTTCTAAACACTTCAAAATGAGAAGAACTTTTTTTTGGAACTGAAAGAATAAGAAGAAAACGAAAATTTATGGTCCTATGGGAAGATTGTCTAATAATTAGGATTAAACTATGAGCATTATGTGGAAAAGTATTGAAAGGCTAACAGAAAAATGTCAAATCTTTCTTTTTCTTTATTTTTACAATCCTGTAATATTAAAAGATCTTCCTTAACAAAGATACTAACTATAAGAAGAAAAAGTGAGGAATAAGTTCTTGCAGTTTTCAATTAATGCATCTTTGAAAAATATTTTTACATGCTAAAAATAGTTGCTACGTCTAAATAATATTATTTGCATCGTTTAGAACTCTTATCTAAAACAGTTTCCAGTGCAATGTCGAGTGTAAAATCTGGTTTATTCATGCAGGTCAAACTAAAGGATTTGAACTGATAAGCACACCATTAGTTGGCAAGACAGCCATAGACTATTTGGAAAAGATATGGGAATATTTGATGAATGATGAGACTTCGAGAGTTGGTGTTTATGGAATGGGTGGCGTTGGTAAGACAACAATCGTTACTCGTATCAACAATCGATTTCTTGCAGTTGCCAATTCGTTTACTCATATTTACTGGGTGACTGTATCAAAAGAATCAGATATTTACAAATTGCAGAATGACATTGCGAAAGTAGTAAAGTTAGAATTTGATCGAGAAGATGATGAAGGAAAAAGAGCTGCTATGTTATGGAAAAATCTAGAAGAAAGTAAGAAATTTGTTCTAATTTTAGATGACATGTGGGAAGCCTTTGAAACAAAGGATATTGGAATTCCTATTTCGGCTGATGGAGGCAAATTATTGTTGACTACACGTAAGCGTCAAGTGTGTCAAAGAATGAAGTGCGAACAGATCGTTAAAATTGAACCTCTTCCTGAACAAGAAGCATGGGATCTTTTTATTGAAGAATCTACGCCTCCAATTGATGAAAATCCGGAACTGAAAAAAGTTGTAGAGTCTGTTGCCAAAGAATTTGCAGGTTTGCCTCTTGCAGCTGTTACTGTAGCTAGAAGTATGAGGGGAGTGATCAAGATTGGTGACCGGAGAAGTATTATGAAGGAGCTTCAAAAACCTGCCGAGAGGCCGAATGAAGAGATGGCAAAGGTTTTTAGAGATTTGAAGATCAGCTATGATCGCTTGCGTAATGACAAGTGTCGAGAATGTCTCTAGCATTGTTGCTTATTTCCCGAAGATTACTTGATCAAAAGGAATGATTTAATCGAGTACTGGATTGGCGAGGGAATAATAGAGGAGCTAGACTCTAGACAGGAAGAGTTCGATAAGGGTAATGCCATATTAAACGAGCTTATAAATGTATGCTTTCTGGAAGAGGCTACGCATTTTTGGGCAACAGATGCCGCTTCTGTTAAGATGCATGACGTGGTCAGGGACATGGCTCTCACTATTACAAAAGTGAAATATATCGCAAAGGTTGGATAACGACTTCAGGATTTGCCAAAGGAGAATGAATGGTCTGCTGCTCTTGACTACGTTTTCTTAATGGAGGAAGAGTTACTCACGTGTGATTCCATTTTGGCACCAAACTGTCCCAAACTTAGGACCTTATTATTGCAAGGAAACCGTGATTTAACGAAACTTTCAAGCTGTTTCTTTGATAACATGCCAAACCTCACTGTTTTGGATATGAGGTATCTAAGTCTCTTAAAGTTACTCCCAGATTCCATCACCAAGTTGAGAAATCTTAGAGTGCTTCTTCTTGCCGGGGAGCCATGGTCGCTCTCTCAATACATCCCATCTTTGGCTCGGTTAGAAAATTTGCGGGTTTCGGATCTTAGCCATACAGGTCTAGGAAAATTTCCAAGCGGCCTGGAGAAGTTGGTCAACCTTAGAGTGCTGAATCTCTTTAAGAATTGTTTCTCGTTGGTATTATTTCCAACTGCAGTTCTTGAAAAGCTTTCCCATCTACAAAGCCTGAAACTTGAATGGTGCGGTGTTTTAGTGGAGCCAAATGCACTCATTAGCCTTAAAAAGCTGGAGTCACTCAGCCTAACCTTTCCTGATTATGTCAGGTTTTATTCTTATGTCAAATCACGGCACTGGCGGAAACTTATATAGCATTTCGGTATCACCATACCGCGTGGGTCCTGACATCGATTTCAGTTTTACTGATGATACGAATGTGTACCAAAAGGCAATGTTGTTATACGACGACCTCGAGGATTCTGATGGAGCATGGAAAGCTGGCATCCGTCTCCCCTTCGACATTCAGCATTTGGCTGTGAAATTTTGGCGTTGTCCAATAGATGATATTCTGAAGAACCGAACCTTTTCCAATCTTCAGATATTGGCTATCTCATTTAGCGAAGGCATGTATTTGTTCACTCCGACATAGCAAAGCAGCTCTTTGTTAAAGAATTGAAAGTAGAGCGGTGCCCTCATGAAGAGCTGATTACAGCTACAGAAGAAGAGTCCATGATTGAAAGCAACCACAATGACTATCCAGCCTTTAAGTTCCAGAAGTTAATGAAGTTGAGATTAGGGGAGCTAGAAAGATTGAAGAGTATATACAGAGGAAGAATAGTGTGTCCTTCCCTAGAAGTCATTGAGATAAGATATTGTACGCAGCTAAAGAGGCTTCCATTCTATATGCAGGAGAAGGCTGAGGAAGGAAGACAAACAAATCCAAGTACAGTGCCACCATCTCTTAAACAAATAAGAGAATGAGACTTATGGTGGAATTCGCTGCAGTGGGATCATCCTGATGACAAACCAGTCTTCCTGCCCTTCTTTGTAAACCTGAAGACAGTTTATCTTGAATCATAGCTTTCATTCAGGGAATATAGGAGTTTTTTATTTTTTATTTTTTTTAAGTTACTCAGGGTCAAGCATGTGTTGAAGTGGTGACATTCATGTATTGATATGTAAAACATTTGTACTGCTGGTGCTTTGTTGGGAAAGATAACTTTATATGTTGAATCCCAATCTACTTGAAGTTTGCTTGTTCCACTCTTTGCTCATAGTCAAGCAAATTTGCTTCGTCTAGTTTTGTTTCGGGTTGCATTTGATTTTCCTGCATCCTCTGGTTGCAGTGCAAAATTACTTTGAAGAACTGGATTGAATTTCACTTGTTCCGGCTTTTGTGTTTCAGATCTACCTATTCATTCTGGAAAATTTATTTTACTTTTCTGATAATTTTTGTAACCAAGATTCTCTTAGTTAAGAGATTCCTGAATCAGCTCACAAATCGGTACGAGCATCTCATTTTGGCTATGTTATATCCGCTGAATAAAGACTGATTAGAATTGTTATTCAGCACTGAATATTCATTCCTTTGTTTGTACTGAATAACAATACAGTAAAATTATCCAATGGCTAAACATTTTGAAACTGAAGAATAGGCATTCAGTCTTACGGATTGCCCAATGGCTAACAACCAACAATATCACCGTAGTGACTGATGCTATGACCTTTTCCACTATCGACCTTTCTCAATATCAATCTAATACTTTATAATTTATTATTGCTTGTATCAACCACTTGATCTAACAAAAACGAATATAAGAAAATTAAGAAAATTTTAAAAAATAGTTATAAATCATCCATATATGCGACGTAGGAACGCCCCAATCTGCAAAAATAAATTTATCAAATGGAAATATTAATATAAAACTTTGTATGATTGCAAACTAGGAGCAATTCCCAATTTATCTATATTCTATTTAAACAATATAGATTTGGAAAATCAAAAAGAAAAAGTCTATAATACCTTTAATTTAATAAAAAAAATTTCTTATATAATACATATTTTACTTAATATGGCATTTTCCTTGGTGACATTAAGTACTAGTTTGAATGCTCGTGCGTGGCACAAGCTTAATTTTGAGTTTAAAATTTTAAAAATTTAATTTTTTTAATTGATATAGTCCTAAAAATAAATAAATATAGTGGTTATAATGAGGGTAAATCAAATAAATTTGGATAATAAGAAAAAAAACAAAGGGTTGGTACTCGTAGAAATATGTGATTTTTTTTAACATGGTAAAATAGGTAATTATAATATAGGCAAATCAAAAGAACAATACAACACTAAGATATCAAAGATCGTCAATATGTCAATCAAATAACGG
>CAODLS010235138.1:0-19248 GCA_948243855.1 Flueggea neowawraea
AAATTTAATGGGCATTTTGCTTATGTCATATCAATTGCTTCCCACTCTTATTTTTGAGAGACCCATATATTAGAGTAAAGTATGTATCACACGCTTATTCCTTTTTTTTAATTATGAGTTGAATGTATTTTAAAGTTGTCACAGAGTCAATGGACTATTTGCAACAACTTAAGGAGCTCTTAACATATCTTTCAAGTTTGAATCATAATATAAAGAATATTTTAAAATTCGATAAGGAAAATTTTACCGTACAAGCAAAACAACCACCAAACTCGAGTATAGAAAGATGGATAATAGATTTTTCTTTTTCTTTGAACAAAACATAAGCGTGAATGTATAGTTGAGGTAGTCCAATGGCGATGCTCATAAGTATGTGGAGGTAGTGGGTGATTGGAGTAAAGAATAGAGCATACCTCAGCAAGTTGTCCAGTCACTATTTATAGAGTGGAGAGTTGGTGGACTAATATTTGTAACGTTCCTGATCAATGACTGTTACAAGTTCATCATTATATATATTTAATGGGCATTTTTCTTATGCCATATCAATTGCTTCCTACTCTTATTTTCGGGAGACCCATAGATTAGAGTAAAGTATGTATCACACGCCTGTTCCCTTTTTGTAATTATAAGTTGAATGTATTTTAAAGTTGTCACAGAGTCAATGGGCTATTTGCAACAACTTAAGGAGCTCTTAACCTATCTTTCAAGTTTGAATCATAATATAAAGAATATTTTAAAATTCGATAAGGAAAATTTTACCGTACAAGCAAAACAACCACCAAACTCAAGTATAGAAAGATGTATAATAGATTTTTCTTTTTCTTTGAACAAAACATAAGCGTGAATGTATAGTTGAGGTAGTCCAATGGCGATGCTCATAAGTATGTGGAGGTAGTGGGTGATTGGAGTAGAGAGTAGAGCATACCTCAGCAAGTTGTTCAATCACTATTTATAGAGTGGAGAGTTGGTGGAGTAATATTTGTAACGTTCTTGATCAATGATATTTGTAACGTTTCTGTTACTAGTTCATCATTAAATATATTTAATGGGCATTTTGCTTATACCATATCAATTGTTTCCCACTCTTATTTTCGGGAAACCCATAGATTAGAGTACAGTATGTAGCACACGCATGTTCCCTTTTTTGTAATTATGAGTTGAATGTATTTTAAAGTTGTCACAGTCAATGGACTATTTGCAACAACTTAAGGAGCTCTCAAATAATTTTCCAAGCACACAAGGGCTAATGTGGAGATTTTGCAATTATTAGTGAATTGATTTGGTGCTCCCAATTTTACAATCATCACAGAATTGTTGCCGCCTCTTCCTTCCTGTTTTGGCTCCATCTAATTTCAATTCAATTCCTTCCTCATTATTCTTTTTTAATTCAATTTTCCTTTTTAAATTTGCTTAATTTGCTCACCCTTGCTTATTTCATTCCTTCCCAAAATTGAGGTACCGTGTGACAGATTTGAACAAACCGAAATTGTGCCTTCCTTATATGCTGCAATCTCCCAAAATCATGCCACATAGATCAATTGCTTTAAAAAATTCCCATTCTCTTCTAGCTTCTCTTAACCTAATGCTTACTTACCTTCATATTTAAATATTTTTTCACCGCAGCATGTTTTTTCTTTCCTTTTCTCTTCTTGTCTTTTTTACTGTTTCTTTTTTGACGGCACCGTTCGTTGCATCAAAGAGAACCATGCATGCATTAAAAACAACCACGACACCGTTGCTATTCTTCTTCTTCTTCTCTCTCTCTCTCTCTTTTTATCTTTTTATTTCTCTTATTCTCTATTTGTTTCAGCGGCTGCTTTGCAAGGTCAATGCCGGCGTCGTTCGTGGTTGGCGGACGTGACTATTGGTCATGGACGGTGGATTTTCGTGGTTACAGAGGTCGAGGAGGGTGATGCGGTGTTCGTGAACCCGTTTTGGATGCGAAGCCTTGGAGCCAACGATGTCGTATGACGTCCTTGCTTCTGTTTGTTGAAACGGTGCTGCTTGTGTTCGCCGAAATGATGCCAGATTTGCTTGCTGAGACAGCGCCGGATCTGGCTACTGGAACGCTGCTGCCTTGCTCGCGGAGACAACGCTGTATGCATCAGACGAAACGCCTTCGCTTTTGCAGTTGGAACGATGCTGATTCTACTAAGGAAATCGACCTCGTATGCTTTTTCCGGAACGACGCCACACATGCTGATCCTATATACTCAACGACCTGGCGCTTCTTCCGTTTGCCTCTGAACACGTTCAAAAGACGCGTCGTCTGATGCTGTTGGCGTGCGATATTGCGTTGGTTGGCATGGCTGCACTCCTTTATTTAAACACCTACTACATGCCGTTTTTAGGATGAGTGACTTTTATCTCATGCATTGTTTTGGTGTTTTTCTGTTTTTGTATTTCTTTTCTTTTCTTTTCTTTTCTTTTCTTTTCTTTTTCCAACACTGATTTTACAACTCTCTCTCTTTTTTTTTTTGCAGGCCACTCCTCTTTTGACACTCTGATGGAGATGTTCGAATGGCGACACACTGTTTGAGATGTTTAAAGGATTTATTGTTGCTGGTAGAACCAAACCACTCACCGTTGTTATTGTTGTTGTGGGCCAAACCACTTGCTCGTCGTTACTGTTATGGGCTAGACCACTCGTCGTTGCTGTTATGGACCAGACCACTTGTCGTTGCTGTTGTGAACTAGACCACTTGTCGTTGCTATGGAATAGACCACTTGTCGTTGCTGTTATGGACCAGTTCACTTACTGCTGCTATCGTGGACCAATCCACTTGTTGTTGTTGTCACCCCATCACTAGGTGGGTGTTCAGGAGCTGCATCTTGGAGGACTTCACCCCCACTATCAAGTAGGTATTCAGGAGTTGCGTTTTGGAGGACTCAACACCTACTACCGAGTAGGTGTTCACTACCTCTTAGAGGACTTCACCTCCATTATCATGTGGACGTTCAACGCACCTTGGTGGATCGTGGCTTGTGGTTGTGGTTTGTGGATCATGGGTAGTGACTCGAAGCTCATGGTTCGTGGATCATGGCTTGTTGGGCTCACCAACTCACGGAGTTTACCAACTCGCCGAGTCCATCATCGCCAACTCGCCTTGCGAAGTTCACTAACTCGCGGAGCTCAACAACTCGCCTTACATAGTTCCCCGTGGAGTTCATCATCTCGACCCTACCTCAAGGAGTTTACCATCTCCTCGTGGATTTCACCTCCTCATGAGGTTCATCATCCTGACCCTGCCTCACGGAGTTTACCATTTTTTTCATAGATTTCATCTCCTTGTAAGGTTCAATATCTCAACTCCACCTCGCAGAGTTCATCATCTCCCCATGGATTTCAGCATCTTGTTGAGTGGAGTTCCTCAGGAAGTTCTTTCTTGATCCACTCTACCTTATGAAGTTCGTTGAAGTTCGTCACCTTCTCGTGGAGTTCATCTCCTCGTGGGGTTTAGCATCTTGTCGAGTGGAGTTCCTCAGAAAATTCGTCATTTCAACTCCACTTCGTGAAGATCATCATCATCATCTCCCCGTGGAGTTCATCTCCTCGTGGAGTTCAACATCTTGTCAAGTGGAGTTCCTCAGGAAGTTTGTTCATGATCCACTCCACCTCATGAAGTTCGTCGTAGTTCGTCACCTCCCTGTGGAGTTCATCTCCTCGTGGAGTTTAGCATCTTGTCGAGTGGAGTTCCTCAGGAAGTTCGTCATTTCAACTCCATTTCGTGAAGATCATCATCTTTACTATGCTGATGTTAGTCATCAACTCCACCTCATGAAGTTTGTCATTCTCATCATGCTGGTGTTTACGGATTTTTTTCATTAGGTGATCGTGTTGAGGTTCGAGCTCTTACTAAAATCAATTATTTTATTTGTTGCTCTTATTCGTGTGCTTTTCTTTCCTGTACAACAATCATTATGCATCGTTGCTCCCCAACACATTGCCAAATGATTTTGGCCAAGTGATTTCGGTGGAGTCTTAGTAGTAGTAGGAGTTGATTCGCTTGCTGAGGACCAAGTAGACAAATTATCACGTGTGCTCATGACAATACCGGTTGGGGTTTCACTTGCCATAGGCCTTAGTGAATAAACTATCGCTTGCGTTCATGACAATACCACTTGGGGTTTAACTTGCCACACGTCTTAGCAAATTTTGGAGTTATTCACAAATAGACAAATTGTCACGTGCGTTCATGACAATACCACTTGGAGTTTTACTTGCCACACGTCTTAACGAATAAACTGTCAAGTGCATTCATGACAATACCACTTGGGGTTTCACTTGTCACACTTATGCGATGTTCAATTTTCCACTATATGTGTTCTACAATGAGTGATCGATTTCCTGCAAGTTTCATGCTTCATTGTCACATCGCAGTCTATCTTTTCATCGCGTGGTGAGAGCTTCGTTACCCGCAAGCTTTTCTACTAACATATTTGTCACGTGAGAGCCCAATTTCTCCCAAGCTTTTCTACTCACAGTTTAGTTGTTCACCGCACACTCTTGGTGAGCACTTGCATTTTAACAAGTCTTTCTACTCATATAGCCTTAGCAGCTTGTTGTAATTTACTGCACGCGTAATTCTGAGAACCTGATTTTTGCCAGCCTTTCTACTCATGTTACATTTTATCAGTTTTAAGAAGGTTCATTGTGCATTGACGGTGAGGAGCCAATGCTCAGACTCACTCTATGTTCTTAGCGCTTTTGGTTACATATGCTCGATTTTCTGCAAGCCCTTTTTGTTTCGTGTGGCCAAGCAGTCAGCTTGCCTTAACCTATTCTTCATTCACAAGAGTAGTTATTTATGCATGAGAATGAATAATGTTATTCATTAAATAGGAAATTATACAAGAAAAGGTCAATAAAAACTTAAAAGTATTCAAATTTTTACCACCATCTAAAGAATACTCAAGAGACAAAGCATGACATTTCTAGTAGCAGCACATCTAGCTGGCCATATGTTGATCACTTCTTTGATCATCATTCCTCTGTTAATGCCTTGTTTCACTGTTCGACTCCTCTTGAGCCTCTCTCTCCTTCCGTTTCTTCTTTTTGTCCTCATTGGTTCCTACGATCCTCATGACCTCAGCCTGCAAGATGTACTTATTGGCTCGAACAAAAAGATCGGCCAAGGTCATCGGTTGTTCTAGGGACAATTACTCCTAGAGTTGGGTCGATCACGTCCCTTGCAATATTGTGGCCACCGCCACTCTGAGTTATAGATCGTGGACTTAAAGAGTGACATTCCTGAACCTATCCACATACTGAGAGTCTCCTTCTCACTCTGCCTTACACTCAGCAGGTATGTAGCGTTCTTCTTCCGCTTGTTGTTTATGATGAAGATATTGATGAACTCCTTCCTCAACTGATCGAAGTAGGAGAGAGACTCCATTTTCAGCCCATTAAACCATGACCGAGCATAGTCGTTCAGCGTGATCGAGAGCGCACGGCACATGATAGCATCCTCCTATCCATGAAGCAACATGATGGCTTCGTAGTTCTGAATGTGCTCGTGCATGTCCTCTTTTCCTGAGAAAGACAGCAATGAGAACATCTTGAACTTTGAAGGAAGTGGCTTTCCTAGGACCTCCTTAGTGAACGAAGCTTTTGCTTTCTGTTGCTTCTCCTCCGCGGGGACCAAATTTTTTTGCTCGAGGACTTCCTCGATCATCTTCTTCACGTTCACCGCTTCTCAAACACCCATTGAAGACCGGGGCTCCACCTCAGCCTTATTCGGAGGAACCCTTAGTTCTCCCACATAGGTGCTCTCCACTAACTCGGGGTAGTGATCTCTTCTGGCCTCAATGCATGCTCTAGGGACAAGAATGTCCAGATACTTTTAGCGAGGTGGAGGATTCGGTTGCTCAGGAACGTGAGAAGGTTGGTGGTGACTTTGTTGCGGAGCACCACGCCTTTTTGCGACTCCTCCACTCTGGGCATTTTGGGGGTAGGCACGCAATATGGGTGGGAGCAGCGCCTGATGAAGAAGTTTCTAGAGCAAAGTTTCCATCTCGGCCAAGGCCTTTTGGTTTTCCACGTTTTACTTTCTGAGCGCTTCATACTCAGCAAGTGGAATAGTAGGGACGGTGATTCCCGATGCTCTCTCTCTAGGACCAACTCTCCTTACGTTTTCCTTGAGATGTCCGGCTTTGTTTGAATGTGTTTGCACCATGGTGAATAAGAAGGTGGTTGTTGATGAACTTCTTCTCGAGCATCTACAAAAAAGGCTTTTCGTTCAAGGTTCCCACAGACAGCGTCAATTGTTGTTGCCTCAAAAAATGAACAACAATAAAGAAGAGAACTCGAACAATCGAGAATCATGAACGTCGCCTTGAGACCTGAAAACAGAAGAAATGATGAGGTTGGAATACTCCGCCAGTGAGTATTCGACACCCAAATCAATAGAAATTTTGGCAGAGTATCAGTTAGAGTAGAGAGTAAAGTATATCTTAGCAAGTTGTCCAATCACTATTTATAGAGTGGAGTTTTGGTGGAATAATATTTGTAACGTTCTTCATCAATTATATTTGTAAAATTAAATATCATTGTTTAACTTAAATTCGACATATGAACAAATTAGTTTTATTGTAATCGAATTAATTATAACTATGATTATTAGATTCACCTGTAGCTTCTTGACATCCATTTTATTGAAAAAAAAAAAAGTATCCATTTTATTGTACCTGCTTGTCGAACTTGGCAATGGAGAGTAGGGACAAACTCAGCGTGAATGTACGGTAATCTAAGAATTTGAACAACTTGTCAGATGGTAGCAAATTGAAGCGGGAGTGGAAACACACTAATTAAACTAGACACACAACCAACACGTTTTCATTTTCTTTTGACGAAGAATCAACCATTGTTTTTTCAGTTATTAATATGCTAATTTTTGGTGGACTATGTGGCAAAATCCTAGTCATTCAAAACACAAAGAAAATACTTGTTGGTATAAAAGAAGCTTTGATACTAAAATTCTCGAAATGGTCACACTTTCGATAATTAACATGCTGATTTTTGGTGAACTTTTTAACAAAATCCAAGTAATTCAAAATGGAAAAGAAATAAAAAAAATCATATAATTATACTGAAATCAAATATAAAAATTAATTTTTAAATCCGGCTCAAATAATTTTTGAAAAATAAAAACACACTCTAAATTTCTCTAAAAAATATTTGATTTATAAAATCTCCAAATATCGTCATATGATATTTTTCAAAATAAATTTAAATATATTTTTATTTATTAAAATAAAAATTATACTTATTTATTTATTAAATTTAATATTTTATTTAAAAGGTGTAATGAACTCAAAGAAATACTTGTTAGCGAAAAAGAAACATTGATTCTAGAATTTTGGAAGTGGGCGCAAACTTTTTTGAACGAAGAAAACATAAAACCTAGAAAATACGCAACTCACTCTTTGGGGCCGGCCTTGTTATGTTTGGGGGTGTAGGTTGAAGAGCTCAGACAAGGCCTCTCTTTCCCATAACAAACACAAATGAACAAAGTTCACCTAAGCCTATATCCAATCAGAATATAATTGGCCCAACAAGGGAATTTCTTAAATCCTCCCAAACTCTTTTTTTTTTTTTTGCAATCACGAGTTGTATATGTGTGCTTGCTATATTCTGATTTTTTTTTTAAAAATATATTTTATTAATAACTCTTATTTACAGTAGAAGAATACCGTAGTTATATTAAAAAATAAGAGAAAAAAAAAGAGCAACATAATACAAACGCAAGAAACAGCTAAAAACAAAGTCCAAAAGAACCGATAATAGCCATAAAAACTAAAATCACAAAAGAAGAGATAATAATCGGGTTCATTCCCTGATCTCATACGGACTAATTAAACTAACTCATTGAGATCCGCACCTCATCGTTATCGCATGCGATATAGAAATGTGTCTATGGGAAATAATATTAGAGAATATAGTTATCGTGTTATCATTCATGGTAAATACAATATTTATCACACTCAATATTTATTATGATAATTATCCCTCTAATATTATCACTAA
The DNA here is from genome assembly GCA_948243855.1 of Flueggea neowawraea. Taxonomy (NCBI): domain Eukaryota; kingdom Viridiplantae; phylum Streptophyta; class Magnoliopsida; order Malpighiales; family Phyllanthaceae; genus Flueggea; species Flueggea neowawraea. The sequence continues at coordinate 8,027 of CAODLS010235138.1, forward strand.
TAGTAAGAGTTTGCTTGATTGGGGTATGTGGATGGAGAAAGTGCAATTTCACAGGAAGTGGAGAACTCTCTTTGTTTAGTTGAACAAAAAACGTTAAACTTCTTGAAAAATCAACTCCTTGACCTCAGAAAATAAGTTCCTAATAGGAGTTAGAAATTTTAACTTACCAATTTTTAATAATAACAATTTTACTAAAATACCCTAAAAAAAGTCAAGTTTAGAATTTTTTTTATATCTTGTTTAATTAGATTCATTTTTAAGAGCATTCCCAAAAGACTTTATAATCTCTCTCCTCAAAATATTATATTTTACTTCGATTTATACATTAATTTGTTTTAAAATTTGTGTAATGATTCACTTTCTAACTCATTAAATCAATATTTTATTACCAAATTCAAAAAATAGAGAGAGGAGTGAAATTGGCTCTATATAGATAGGAGAGTCTCTTGGGGATACTCTAATAGAACTACTTATTTTTGTTTGAATAATTTATTTGAAAACTTATGATGCTGAGATATTTTAAGTTTTGATTCGGTATATTATTTTTTGTTGTTATTTTTATAGAGTTTGATAATAAGGGTATTATAGACATTTGTAGTGAACTTGTCAAGAAGTGTGATTGTCAACCAAATACAGAATATCAAAATTTCTGGAAAGTTGTTTTTCCAACAAAACACAATTGATATACAAGTTTATCCCTCTGTTTGGAACAAATTAATTCCACAAAATTTTGTCGAATTCATTTGTAATTCCAAATTTTTGTGTTGGGAAGACAAAAATGCATTCATTTCAATTTTAAGAATTGAATTTATGGAATTCAACATAACTAGACCAATTCCACTCAAAATAGATGGAATTTCCAAATGAATTCCACAAAATTGTAGAGACATATTTTACATACTAAAATTACCCCTCTTTTTTATCATTTATACCAAAGTTATCCCTCCTCTCTATCACTTCTACTACAAAATTATCCCTCTCTCTCTCCTCTCTTTCCCTCTCCTTCTCCCTCTCTCTCTCTCTCCCCCCCTCTCCCTCTCGTCCCACTCTCTCCACCTTTCTCTCCCAATTCTCTTAAATTCATATTATTGTAATTAAATTTTTATGATTTTAATTAATAAATTTAGAAAAAAATATCTTTAAAAAATAAAATAATGTGATTAATTTTCTAGATAATTATTTAATATTTTAAATAAATTTATTAATAGAATATGATTAAAAATAAATAAAAATTAAATTTTAAATAAAGTTATTGTAATAAAGGGTATATTAGAAAATAGATTGAAATAAATTTTCAATTATTGATTTGTTCCAAATATGATTATGAGAAATTCAATTGAATACCATATTTTAAATAATATCATATCAAACAAAATAATTCATTTGCAAATGAATTCTATATTAATTCTAAATTTTGTATTCATTTGTTCCAAACATGGTGTATAGGAAGTAACTCCCTAGAAAATTAATTCTCATAAAATTAAACCAACCAAGCCCTAAATCATACATGCAAAAGATTTATCAATAAAAAAGGAAAAATCAAATCGAACGACCGTACAAAAAAAATTATCCGAATTAGATTACATCTTTCACTTTAGTTGGGAGCTTAGTTCTTTACGTATATATAGTCAAAACATACAAATAACAATAAATTATTCTGAATAATATGAAATGTTAAAAAAGAATCAAAAGATTAAATCAACGAATTGGTATTTTTATAAGTCTTTCCTTGACTCTCTCGATTGATTTTCCATTTGTTTGCTAAAACTCTTTCAATGAGATTTTCCATTTTCAAAGTTCGAATTTAAAAACTCGCATAATTCTTTCAACCCCTCAAAAATACCCAAAATGTCTATCTTGATATTTTTATTGACGACATCCATTTTAGGTTTTTTTATAAGAAAAAAAAAAGAATTAAGAAGCAAATGTAAGTTAGTAGGATTCCATTTCAAATATCTCCTCGCCAAATTAAGGGACACCAAGCCTTAATATAATTAAGAAAAAAGTCTTAGGTCAACCTAAATATTCGTCATGCTTGTGGTTATAACCAATAAAATTTTAGTAATATCTTAAATGCTTAAGAATCAATTAAGTATTAACAAAAGAAAATCATATAAAATATATTTTCTTTCCTCATCCAACAAAATAGACCGTGAGGAAAGAAAGATTTCCTTTTTTGTTTTTTTTACATTGACTCTCTCGAAGAGTCGAATTCTCGACTTAATTTTGAAGACAAATTCAGTATCAATAAGTTATAAGCGAGTGCATTAATAGAAAAAAAAATTAAAGAAAAATTGAAGTGATTAAGAATTAATAATTTATATAGCAGAAAGTTTGTTATGGGGAAAATTATAAAATAATTGAAATCCAGGTGCTGCCAACTTTGGTTTTAGGGAAGTCATTAAACAAATACGACAGCTAATTACCCATTTAATTAGTTTCAATCTCTTCCCTGGGACCAATCATTTCAACTATAATCAGATAGAGTATTAAGCTTTCACATTTTAAACCTTAATTTCCTCTGTGATATGGACTATTATGCTAAGATTTATTGTGTTCATGGAGAAATAAAATGTGTACGTGTGAGCTATTTTAATAGATAAATACAAGTTGTTGTAATTCTACATTTAATGATTTGTAACGACATTTTATGCTTAGTAATGTGTTGAAACAACTTTGTATTAAGTTGATTAGTAGCTATAAAGTTGTATAGTTTTACTGGTTCATTTTAATCATATCAAAGCCGAATAAACTCGTATAAACCGAATTTCCAACCAAATTATTTTCAGTTTGATCAGTTCAATTTTTTTTCCCATAAAAAGCAGTTCGGTTTTCACACCCATTCGGTTTTGTTGGTCAGGTTTGATTCTGCTCTCCCCTAACGAAAGTTAATTACAATGTCAAAGAATCATGGGGAAAAAATCACTTATCAAAAATTTTCATGCATGCAATGCATTACTTGAATTTTTATTCAATAATAATTCATAAGTAAACCAGATATGATTGCTCAAATCACAATAAATAGTTTTTTAATTGAGAGTTGAAATACGATCACAATATCATATGTTCAAATTTTAAAGTGTAAAATTTCATTAAACCAACTCTTACTTATTTTTAAGTGAATAAGAATTAATTAAGCACACAAAAATTATAATAATTGGTAATTACAGTCTAGGCGAAAAACAATTCATAATCAAGATTTCTTCTGTTTAATTGGTTTCCATTTGAGCGAGGATGAGAAGGTAAAAATTGAATTCAAAAAAAGCTAATGAAATTTTTGGTTGTGTATTTAACAAAGAGAGAATTTATGATAAAAAGAAAAGAATTATATGGGCACCAAAATATAAGAAGACCGTTTCACAGTTATGGAGTCACAGAAGTTAGTTTTATAGTTAGATGCAGTTGTGGAGACTTAAGGAGGTAGGACATGTGAAAGTGTAGAAAGAAATGGCATTATACGTACGTGTTTCAAGAAAATTAAGCGCAAATTTTGCTTACAAAGTTAGTGCAGAGAGAGCAAAACTAGGGGCTGCAAATTCTGCTGATTCTAGAAAAGGCCCGTTGCATCCCCCAGGTTGAGCTTCCAAACCCTAGCAATGGCATCTCTGTTTCAGGTTATATATAATAAAAAAAGAAAAAAAATGTCAAATTCACATGGGTTTCTCTTGAAAAGAGTACCCATTTGAATGATATTGGTACAATTGAAGGGTACCAGAGGTTTGACTGTGTTAGAATGGTTTGCATTGGAAACCAAATGAAGTCTCAGGCGGGTTGTAACAGGGTTAGGAACGGTAGCCCCAGACCGCGTCCTGATTCAGTAGCTCATCTTTCTGCGGGAGGACGGATTACATGTGTCAGGCACGGGGCCAGATATTTACTTTTTTTAAAAAAAAAAATATATATATATATATTTAAATATGACCGTTTGATTTGATTGATCCAATGGTCAAATTTACTCCAACGATAATATTACCGTTTGAGTACCATTGGGGGCCGAAAAAATTATCATTTTGATCCCTAACGGCTAGTTTTACCCATTTCATATAAATACCCCCTAAACATATTTTTTCTATTATTTCTTCACTTCAAACACTCATTTCTCTCTCACAAACTCTCTCAACTCTTAAAATTTCTCTCCAAATATTTTTTCAATGGATCCCAACGATTTTTCCGATTATTTTTCAAACAATAAAAACAAAACAATGGAAGAATTTGCACTTGCAAATATTTTCTCCTCTTATGATGACGAGGAGTACAAAAAAATTCGAGATAATTTCAAGCAATCTATTTGGAATGATGTTGAAGTGTTCATTCAAATAAAAATTATGAACTTTATTTTAATATTTTTTTTTATTTTAATGTATTTTTAATTTTAATGTACTTTTTTATTTTAATGTAATATTTTTATTTTAACAAATTAATTTTTTTGAATGAACTATTTTTATTTTAATGAATTTGGGATAGAAAGTATTAAATGAAGTAGTAAATAAAAGTTTAGGGATTAAAATAAAATTGTGTTTAATGAAAAGCTGAATAGGCGTCCCACGAGACTCTTAAAATAGTCTTGGGTTACGGATGAAAAAACTGAGGGGCTAAGAACTGTGAACTTTAATAAAATAATAATAAAAACATTGAACAGACGTCCCGCGAGACGACTTTAGAAACCTTGAGTTACAAGCAGTCTTAGCAATTACACAACAATCACAGGCTTTTAACAAAAAAAGGGGACCATCGTTAATTAAAAAACTTATAATTTAGCTAAAAAGGTTAATTATTGATTTTTATTCCAAAGATACTCCTTCAAAAATCTTAAATTTCTTCACTTTAATAAAAACGAATAACAGTAATTTTCTTTGTGAAGAAAGGAGAAAAAATATTAGATCTAACCAAGCTCATTGATGCATGAATTTTCTCCAATATTAAGAGGTGTAGATTGTTACTCTCTTTATTTATTTTTTTACTATACTGCATAACGTCATTTTATCTAAACTTTTTATTTTTTATCATGTAATCTACTTTTATTATAATTTAAGTGAGATTCAACATTTCTTACCGAAGAGCAAAAATAAATAGAATCTCTGAATCTTAGTCCATGTCAGTGCTGACTATAATACACAGACTCCCACATTCCAGTCATTAAATCAATTGTACGGTCCCACAAGAGTACTGGAACTTATTCACCCAAATTGAACGGACGAAGCCGAGGCTTCTTTGATGGGTCCTAATGACAACGATAACTAATATAGTCACAATAAAAAAATTCAGAACCCTCTAACCCTCCTATCCCTATAAAGTTCAAAGCAACGCCGCACCTTGACTGGCCAAATACAGCAAACAGTCAAGCAAGAAAACAAAAAGAAAAAAAAGATACATTATACATTTCCTCTCTTGCTTCTGGAAGCAGCAGCCATAGATGCCAAGAAGTCTAACAAGATCAGAGACATTGTTAGGCTCCAGCTGATCCTGAAGAAATGGAGAAAACTTGCAAACACTTCTAAAACTAATGGCAGCAGTAGTAATGGCTGCAACAGCAGTGGCAAAAGCATCAGGTTTCTCAAGAGGACGCTCTCTCTGCCGGAGAGCTCTGCCCGGGAGAGCTCCAGCAACGTCGTTCCCAAGGGATACTTGGCCGTCTCTGTCGGAGAAGAACAGAGAAGATTCATCATCCCAACTGAGTACCTGAGTCATCAAGTGTTCCATGTCTTGCTCAGAGAAGCTGAGGAGGAATTCGGATTCCAACAAACTGGTGACATAACTGGACTAGATTTAGCATCAAAGTATCCAATTCTATATTCGTAGCATGATGCCATGTCATCAATCCACTAATTGAATAGCGGAATCTAATGACTAAAACCAAAGAAATCGAACCAACCTGCAAGGTCTCAACTTGCTGGAGCGGAGAGCAGCGCACTACTTTCAGCGCACACGTGGCGGTCCTCCTCTTAAGGCAAGATGGTGACGTCATCCTGATCAAGTAACTCATCTTCAATGGAGTTGCTATAAACATCGCCATCTTTTTCCTTTCACCGCCACTCATTGGATTCCCTCCATCTCCCATGTTTTATCCAATGTAGTAAGCATTAAAACTCACCCTCTTACCTCCCCAGAATCACAAAAGTGCCCCCTGACCCCACATCTCCCGATATGCCAAAACGACGCCTAGCAGCATTCATCTCTGTGTCTCTCTTCTTCTTGCCGTTTCGCGTACCGTCTTCATGCGACCCCACGTACCAGCGGGACCCGCGGACTCTCCGGTCAGATCAAATAACGGTGCTCATAAACGGTTCCTCCGAGTCTCGAGTTCCTCTGCTCCAATCACTGGCCGCCGCGTATACAGCCTCCCTATTGTATCCTCCGTACTCGTGCTGTGGGAAACCCGTCCACGTCAGCGGAAACCCTGGCCCACCTGTCGCACAACCTCTCTCTCTCCTCCTTCGGCGCAGCCCCTATCTCCCTCATCCGCCAACGCTCCTCCAGCTTAAACGCCCAGTTCCTTCCTCGACGGTCCATAACGACACGCGCCGTTCTGGTCTGTGACGATGACGTGGAGGTGGACCTCAAGTCACTCGGATTCGCCTTCAAGGTGTGGAGATCAAATCCCGACCGTCTGATCGGACTCTTCGTGAGATCACACGACCAAGATTTAACAAACCGGAAGTGGATCTACACGGTTCATCACGACAAGTACTCGATCGTGCTAACCAAATTCATGCTGCTAAAGACCGAGTACTTGCACGACTACAGTTGAGGAGGTGGGACCGGGATGCGGGAAATGCGGAGACTCGTCGATGAGATGAGAACCTGTGAGGACATCTTGATGAACTTCGTTGTGGCGGACAGGGCCAATGTGGGGCCCATTCTGGTGGGGGCGGAGAAGGTGAGGGATTGGGGAGATGCGAGGAACGATGATGATGTTGGTGGTGATGGACGGTTGAGATTGGAGGATGAGAAGGGGAGCAGGGTAAGAACGGTGGGGCTGAGTAGTAGGAGATCGGAGCACAGGAAGAGGAGAGGAGAGTGTATAATATAAGGGAGTTTCACAAGGCGTTCGGGAGGATGCCGTTGAGGTATAGTTATGGGAAGGTCGTTAATTCTGTTAGTGAACAAGGGTTGTGGATGAAAGGTGGAAAGTTGGTGTTTTGTGATCAGTATCAATAGGATGACAATGATAATGTTAATCACCTTGTCAATCAAATAATTAAATTGATCCTGCATTTTGGTTGTTGCGTCTGAGGCTGAACTTAGCAATTTTCTTGCCGGAAAACATAGTTAACGGACGGAACCTGCATTTCTCGTTGAATATTCGATTGCAAATGTCATACAGATGTTTAAATGTTTTTGCTACTGTAAATTAAGGCAAAAGATCACAAATGGCATGAGTCCATTGCCCAATGCCCATCTGCATATCAAGTACGATGTTACAAGTAATGATCAATTCTATGATATCTTCAAGACTTCAAATAAGATTGATCTATATAACAATATGATCAAGGGGAGAGGGGGATTTGATGGATAGACAGAGACCTCTTGAGCTGAGTTTCGGGTTAGAATAGGCAGCATTGTCTAAACTCTTCATGGACTGCCTGTCTGCCTCTGTTGTTAAGCTGTTGCGGATAATATATGATGCAGATATTTTCCCCTCACTATCATCAGCCATCGAAGAATTTTCTGATGAAGAAGTTTGCTCTTTGATAATAAGGCTTTTCTCTACCAGCAAATTAAACGGCTACTACCCTTAGCTAACCCAGAAGTGAGATTTGTTTGACAACTCAAATGAAGTTGACAGCGAAAATTTTCATTTTGCAAATTTCAGCAGCATGATTCAAATCCACTGCAAGCAACTAATGGTGGTAGTTTTGCCCTTTCAGAATGGTCCATGACCTGAGAATCAAATGATTAGATAAGAACCCATTACTCCAAATTGTTTGAATTAATAAACAGATTGCATCCGAATTGCTGACACTTGAAAGTAGCATCCACGGCTGGAAATCAGTTTAACATGTCTTACAGAGAGATGTGATTAATGATAAACCATATTTGACCATGCCACAAGTGAAGTATGAGAAATCTGAACATACTGACCAGGCGAGTCCAATCAAATTTTCAGATGAGCTAGCATTTACAACATTAGCATCCACAATGACAATGCTCAATTTCCCTATCATTTGATCAAGTTGCTTACCGATAAAGCTGTTCAATTAGCACACCCAATGCAATTTGATGATTCAAAACCATTGACGACAACTTCACTGATAAGTTTGCTCTCTTCCTTAATCCTTCTCCATGACCATAAGGCCCTCCAATGCAGAACAGTAATCTCGAAGCTCCCTACAAAACTGAAACGTTAACTGAAACCACATCCAAACATTGCTCATGTTTGATTGAAACAACAACAGGGATTCATACAGCATTTCCAGCCTCTCCAACCAACTGAGCCATCTTCTCAGACCCCATGTCCATTCCACGCTCATCCAACATCACAACCTATAAATTAACAATCAATGACAGAAGAAAATGAAAAAAAAAACAAAAGCAATAAACTCGAATTAACCCTAAATTGTGCAGCTGTTAAGTACTATACCCAATCAGCAGACCTGATGAGGTTCATCACTGCCGCATCTTCGTCCTCAACCTGAGCCCTCGAGTCCCTGAAACGCAAAATTCGATATATGCAATTGTCAGACATGAATAATTTAAAAATGGGAAAGAAGTGACACATAATGGGGTTCAGCAGAAGGACAGACTTGGCATTTTTAGGATTGGAACGAACTTGAACATCGTCAACAGAGCAATAGGGTTTCAACTTGCCGATGTATTCGTCAACTAATAATTGCACTCCCGGAGACCTCTTCTTTCCGACAGTTATAATGCGAATAGGTAACGCTTTCTGAAACACAAAACAGAGAGAGAGAGAGATTGGAGTATATGAGAATTTCTCTTGGTTTAATTGAGGATGATGGAGAATTCGTACCACTGGTTGAGCCTCGTATTTGCGGCTAGCGCCTGAAACTACAAAGCGATTACTGTGAAGGTGATGAGAGAGTGCATAGGCAGGAGGAGGAGGTGGAGTGTAGTAAGCTGAGATTGACATGTTCAGGAGTTGTGGGAGGGAGAGGGTTCGGTTTTGGAAATGAAAGTTCATCTAGATGAAATTACATAAAATACCCCAAAAACCAAAATTATTGGCAATTACAAGTTGTTTGTTTTGATGGAATGGATGGAAGAGAAATGAAATGAAATCAAATTTCTCTTCTATTTCATTGTTTTTTGATTCAGTGCAAAATGGTAGAAAGGGGAGCACCTCCAAGAACGAGCGGGCAGGGAGGGCTACAATGCCTAGGTCGAGGACTTAACCAAATTTGTGAGCCACCAATAAAGCCAAGCTATTGACATCATCAAGCTCGGCCAACCGTCAGCCACTCACCTTTTGGTGTGAGCAGTAAGGAATCTCACTACACAGGATTATTTACAAACACAGGACTTTGAAATGGAGAAGGGAGAGTTCGAATCTATGCGCTGGGGCAGAGTGGTTGTCTAGATCTTTAACCACTTGTGACAACCTACCTTGACTTATATTTCATTGTTCAAACGATAGTAAAATAATGGAATGTAAGAGAAGAATTTTAGTGGAGAAAATGAGAGGAATTCAAGCATGTTTGTATTTCTCTCCAAATTGGAGAGAATTGGAGGAAAATGAGGATGAAATTAAAATATTGTCCTCTCCACTACAACAAATAATTAATTTAGTTGTTGGCGTAATGGACATTTGATTTGTGAGAAAAATCAAATTTCCTTCTGTTGGAAAAAAGCGGTTCATCCATGATGGGTGAACCGAACTCGATCGGTCAAAGTGTGAACCGAAACGATAGACTGAGATCAATTGGCGAGACCAATTGAAATGGGTCCAAAAGACTCATGTGCTAAGTCCATTGGACTTATTAGGCCCATTGAGTCCAACACCCATTTAAGGACTTATATATATGAAAGAAGAGAAAAAGACTCATTCATTCTTTCCATCCCACTAAAACGTGAGAGAGAGAGAGGAAAGGAATAAGAGAGCTCTTCTTCCACCATGCCACCTCTTTCCTTTCTCCACTCGTTCCTCGTTTCGTCGATGGTCCCAATCCGCGTGACATCTAGGCTGCGAAATAGACGAGCACTCTCGTCGCCAACCCGACCGTGGTTTGCTCGCGAGACCAACATCGAACCGATCCTGACCTTTGTCTTCCCTTGCTGGTTGGGTCAAGCTTCCGCATGAATCGAGTTAGGTAACCCGAACCTACTATTATATATTGTTTATCTGTTACACCGGTAGTTAGATTCCTTCAGTGGTATTAGAGCGGAGAACGAATTTTGGATTATGATTCAAAATTCTTATTGGTTTCTGTCTGTAATATCTACTGTGAATTTCTTGTATTCGACTTTCTGTCTCAAACGTCGTTTTTGGTTCGAATCCGTCCGGAGTCGAAACTAAAGTTGAATTTTCGAAATTCTGATAAAAGATTTGAGATCAGCGACCTAAAAAACATTAATTTCCCAAGTTTCGTTGTGAAATTCTATCGGAAAGATCGTCAAATTGACGAAAACTGATCGAAAAATACTGAGGGAGAAGTTTACAAATGAATTTTTCATCTGATAAGAATGGCGACGTGGCAAGTTGTGATTCGTCCACACGGCCCACTCAGAACGAGACACTTGGCGAAGCAATAATTCGGTCAAAGTTGACCGAGACGTGGACCACTCATTAAACGACACGTGTCACCTGCGGACCAGGTGAATTAATTACTGGCGACCAATCACGGCCTGACACGTGTCTTATGCAACACGTGGCCTAATCAGAAGTAGACACTTGGCGGAAGCTTTTAGAAGAAATTCTGGATAGACGCGCCCTGTGGACTAATGAGAATCTGCCACGTGTCATCCACATCACTATGACACGTGGCACTACAGCCATGTGTCACACACGACGCGACGACATGTGTCATCCACGTCATTAGATTTTGGACCAATGAAATTACACGTCTCCACGCGACTGCGACACGTGGCAGCACTCTGAAGTCGCGCGTGTCTTGCACACTCGGCGCGTGATCGGACGTGGGATAAACAGGTGGCGCGTGACACGTGTCCCGACCTCCAAATTTTGTAAAATTTTTGCCAGAATTAAAATTTAGATTTTTCTGAAATTTTTGACATTTTTCATATTTTTTTTAGTTCCAAAATTA
>CAODLS010235325.1:0-13806 GCA_948243855.1 Flueggea neowawraea
AATTAAAACCTCAATTTTCTCAAAATTGCATAATTATCCAACATTTTTCAAAAATTACAAATTTATATCGTATTTTTTTTTCAAAATTACCACAATTATATAAATAGTCAGAATTTCCAAACAAGCCCTCAGACTCTCACAAATTGCAAATCAGTCCTTATTTATCATCATCAACAACCGCATTCATAATAATTTTTCACTATAAAATTCAATAATTAAATCTATAATAAATAACAAATTACTTAAACTCTTTAAGATCTCATCTTACCCATTAAGATTGATCCCAAATTGTCGAATTTCATCGTTGGACCCGAAAGGAGGAATCGCCGGAAAGTCGCCGGAGTACTTCCGGTCGCTCATCGAAAAGTAGCCGGAAAATTCTCCACCAACCCAGATCAGTAGTTCTTGATGAGAGGAGTCCAATGGTGGCAACCTCACCTCCTAACTCCTCTCCGTTTGCCGGAAATCTCCCAAAAACCGTCCGGATTGCTCTCTCGGCGCCGCCGGATTTCGGTGATTTCGCTGGCCTACACTGGTGTCAAATGAAAGAGTTCTGAAGCCTGTCAACGTGTGTAGTTCATCTTTCTTCAACAGTGATAATGGGCGTTTTGATTTCATCAACGTCTCCTCAACGCAATGGCTTGATGGCTACTTCTGAGTTAATTCCTTGACAACGTGCGTTCTTGACCATTAGCGCACGTTAACGAACCAGAGAGATATGCTAGTAAGCTTCAATCATTATCTACGCCCGTTGGTTTCTCTTCAACGTGCCTAAATGCCAATTTGAAGCTCTTCTACATGCGTTAATGACTTTAATGTGCTTTGTGGCCAAATATCAACAAGTCTACAACTTTTCACTTCTTTCATGGATGTTTTGCATTCATCATCATCAAAACCAACCGAACCGGATAAAACTGTCAATCGAACCAAACCAGATCCTGAACCAAATTGCCCTGGCAGTTTAGTTCCGGTTCATAGGTTCTCTGAACTGAAATCGTCTGTTCATGAACTGTGGTTGCCTCTATCTACAAGGGTGTACACAAGCATTCAAAAGGAGGTTCACAATTTTTTTTATAAGAAATTTGATTTAACGAATTCTTAGTGTAATAATTTTTTTAAGTATACAAATATTTGGGGTACATGATATTTACAAAAAATTAATTTATTTAATATCAATTTGGCATACAGAAATATTCTTGTACAAAGGTATACAAAGGTCTACAAAAGTCCACTAAGGTGTGCAAAAAGTCTTCAAAGGTGTACTCAATAGCCTATAAAAGTATACAAAGGTATACAAAAGGTCTTCAAAAGTGTATGGAACATCACTTTTATATGTCCACTATAGCCAACACCTTATTGATCTCCACCACCACCTTATTGATCTCCACCACCACCAACACTAAATCAAACACTGTCAGTGACAACGTCAAAACCAATTCAATCATTTTTTTTGTCGTCGGCCAAAACAAGTTCAATCAATATTTTTTTGTTTTTTTATAAATAAACAAAATGCTTCTCTGTCCAGTACAAGCTCCCCTGCCACCACTGCATCTCCGACCAATCCCCTATAACATCTCGGAGTTTCCAGATCCGCACGCCGCTACACACATTCCAAATTTGCAATGTCGAGATCAAAGGTTTGATTCAAGATCTCGTCCCCCATCCGCATCTCCCCTGTCGAGATGAGTCGTCATTCGCAATACCACCACTCTAGATCCATGACTCGAGGCAAGATGGCCTTCGATTCCAAACTGCAGCTTAAGCTTCAACTAGGCAGCGACTAGGGTTTGACGAGGAGAAAGTGGAAGAGAGGAGAATGAAAGGGCGACTAGAGTTTATCGAGAAGAGAGAGGAAGGAAGAGAAAGAGAGGGCGGTTAGGGTTTGTCTAATAAAGAGAGGAAGAGAGGAGAAAGAGATGGACAAGAGACGAAGAGAAGAATAGAGACATACGAGGAGAGAGAAAAGTGAGAAATGAGGAGAAAATTTGGGTTTTAACTAATAGAATTTGGTATTTCCAAGATTTAAATTTTAAAATGTGGTATTTGCAAAAACAAAATTGATTGCGTTTCCATTTGTAAAATTTAAAAACATTTGGTGATGTTTGTCAAACTCGGTATTTTAATTATGACACTCTTCATAATTAACTCTTAAGAAACCTTCTATTCTTGTTAAGAAAAATATTTCAAATTAGTCCAATTGAATCCCTAAATTAATGGGATTGTTTCTTCATTTTGTAATGGACAAAGCCTATATATAGAGTTAGGTTTGGATTCTTAAAGCCATTTAATTCTACTATTACACCCATTGACGGAGCTATATGGGGACAAAGGGATGCTTGAGCTCCCCCTTGCTACTCCCCATCCCTTTGCTGCCATTAGAGGAAATAAATATTTGGGTGTTCCTATTTAGGGCATCTCAATGCACTAACCCATTTTAGTGTTGATGAGTCTGCCACATTAATAATTTACTAATTTCTCATTCAACAAATCATCTATCCCTAACGCACTAACATCTTACTAAGATCCACAATCACTTTACTTATTATTTCATTTATTTATAACATTTAAATTATAACAAAAAATATTTATTTGACATAAATATTTTGTGAGTTAATATTTGAATTAAAAATATTATTTTAGGAATTATATTATATAATATTTATTTTAATAATTATTTAATTTAATATTTAAAAGTAATAATTTTAGTAAAATAAAATTTAATGGTTGATTGAATAAATATTTAAAATATAATTTAACTTAAAAATTAAAAATTAAGCATTGAAAATACAATTTCATTAATAAAAAATTACAATAATGTCTAAATATTAATAACAAAATACTAAAAATATTACATTGTAATTAGTTCTAAAAAGAACATAAAATGGCTACTTCATACCCCATTTAGCTTTTACAATAATGGTTGATTGAACAAAATGAAAAGAGTTAAAATATATTTATAAACAAAAAAAAAAGAAAGGAAAGAGTAATTGTTGAAGACAAAAATAAAAAAATAAAAAAAGGTATCTCAGTGGTTGTGCACAACGATTGTGCACAACCAACCATGGTTGTGTCAGCAACCTTCCCTTAATGAGGAAGGTTGCTAACTCATCGTCTAGTGCCCAGTGACAAATTGAGCACTATGGATGCTCTTATTCTCTATGATATGTTCTTTTCTTTAGCAAACACCTATGTAACTTCATGTTTTTCTTTCTTTTTTTCCCCAACAATTATGTGTTTTGTTATTGAGCAACTAATTATTTGATTTTAGTTTCAAAACTTGTACCTTTATGTGACATGATTTTTATTTGAGTAATAAAATTAGTCTTCTTTTAGTTCATTTTCAGCAATGCATAACTGTAAATATTAGTTGTCAATGTTTATTGCAATTGTTAAATATATTAAAACATATTGGATAGAAAAGTAACCCTCACAAGGGTGTTTACCTTGGGTTCATCCATTTGTTTGATAAATGCCAATATGATAGATTTTGAACATTATGAGTGTGTTCATAATCAAAGATGTCATCTCGCAGTAGATGAAAGATAAAGACGTATAATTAATTGTAAAATACCTCATGAATTGAGGATCCATGCAAGATTATTGATAATCATATATTAAACCTCTAAATGGACTTAGTATGTTTTTTCTTAAATCTAGGGGTAGTCCTTAAAGAAGGTGGACTAAGATAGGATGTTTTGGTATATTCTAACCAAAGCCTGTGTATGGTGTTAACTAATTATATTTAAACATGCATTTCTCTAAGGAAACGAAAGAACACTATGACACATGATCATACCATGTGTACAAGTTCGACCATGGGATGGAACATCTTGTCCTTACAAGTTGAACTCAATTTTCCTAGTATAAGACCCAGCAGTGAACAAGCAGTTCTCTACATGATCTACTTTTATAACCCTTAACACACACATGAATTATGAAATAGAGTGTGTCACACCCTATTCTATCATATATCCATATTATAATATGAAATTAAAATAACAAAACATATATTTTTGCATATCATTCACATCCAAATGTACATATGAAATTTTTTCCAAAAAGCATGTAAACAGTACTAATAAATATACAAACAACACTAGGTATCTCATATATTTGCACGTGTAATAAGAAAATCTTTTCACATTATCACATATTCACACATCAAGGCAGAGTATCAATTTCAACACATATCATTGCATATAGCAAATATGTGGAGACACCTCCAGTGTCTACTCACCTGAGCCTCCGCTACACGTGTCAAGTACTGAGGACTTCTAGTTCGCCAATCTATGAGTGTTTGGATCCTCCGGGTCTTCACAATATTAAAACTTACATTTATCAATATAAAATATACTTTCTATAAAATTAGATGTTAGTCCCTTAATATAAATTCCTTTCAATTTAGTCCTTATATCTTAGCGATTTACTCAATTCTTTAAATTTCGTTAACTATAGACCACTTGCATATATAACCTATAAACATCTGTTTTCATTCTATTCTTGCCATTTATTTAGAAGAAATTTCAGTTCGGTCCCTATTGTTGCAAATGTAACATAATAGTCCATAAAGTGTTTTTCTTAGTTTGTATCAACTAAACAGTCTATGTTCTTTTAGGTATTTCAGGAGCTATAGACTTCAAATGAATGTGATATGGATTTTATATGAAATAAGACTTATTGTTATTTCTGTCCATATAAATCATGAATTCTAATTCAATTGATATAATTTATAGTGAATTTTCAAAATTAGGTTAACTGCTGCCTTGTTCTGGTTACAGGACAGATTGAACATGTTCTAGTAATTCAAACAAATTGCTTTTTGTAAATTTATTTAACAACTAGACACATATATCTTTCTAATAGTACAAGTTACGTTTTCTAATTCCACCTACACAAAGAGCAGTAATTTTATCAATTCAAACCACAAACAGAAACAGGGCAGATGGATCTTTCCCTATCCTTTAGTTAATAACTTCGTTTGCAGAAATCCAAATAAGGCAAAGTTTGTTGGTTTGGAAACTAGATTCACATATTCATGTTTCTAAAAAATATCAAAGCCTGATTCAATCTACAGCAGCCTCAGTAGAATTTATAACAGAACCTATAAATAAATGTTACTGGATGGATCAATATGACTGACCAGTCTTAGTTAAACTAGCATCGCTCCCTACACACTCAGCTTTAAAATTATTCCTTTTACAGGTAGTTACTGAACATGTTTGGCTACAACTTTCATGTTTTATTCATCTCCAAATTAGGTCCCTAAGAATTCCAAAATTGGCTTACAATTCGAATGTTCCTACTGAATCATTAATCAGGGCAGTTCAAACTATTTTAATCATAACTAGTGAACGACACAAAATCGGACCAATATGTTTTACAGTAATAAATAAGACATCCAATAATACAAATTTTATTCTTTGAGTTTTCTCAAATTCCATCTCTATCAGTTTCAACAATATAAACCAGACAGACTGATGTCAAGAATTACAAAGGCTCCAGATTTACCTTAAACTTGTTTGGATGCTATGATGCAGAGAGCTTTATGGTGTCCGAACGATTTGTACAGAGAATAATATTCAAGGGTAGTGTGTTCTAAATGAAAGAGTTTGGAGCAGCTGTATGTTTTTTTTTTTTAAGGAAAGAAAATGTGTTATATGGATGGTGTAGTTGCCGACTTAAAAATCCTCTCCTATCTTCAATTTTTGTTTTCGTTTGCTAATATTAATTTGATTGGTTAATATGGGCAGCTGTAGAACAAAATAAGAGCAGATGGATTACTTAATTATGAAGTTAAGGACGCCAATGTAAGCTACGGGTAAGTGTTTAATTTCTTTTACACCTATACAGAACAATTTTCTCTTTTAATATCAATTTTACATTTGTTCTTCTTTTTATCCTTGGTTTACTACATTTCATGAGCTTTCCTTTCTAATTCTAATCCTATATATTATTTCTAATCCTATTTGACACATATTAAAAAAATAAGATTTCAACTCTAACTATAATTTTAATACAAAAATTTTAATCCGCATTTATTACAACTATGCGATTGCACTTAATAACTATAGTCCTAATAACTATAGTCTAATCAATTTCTTAAATATTCACATTTGTAACTTAGTTGTAACTATAAATAACCAATTCTATATGAAAAATACTTATGCAATGAATGAATCAATAAATGTATGCTATACATGGTTATTTAGGTTGGGGTGTCACATAGTGCAAACTTTAATGTTATTGCAGAAGGTTATGATGATTCTATTTCGCTGCACACAATTTAATTTATTGTTTGTTTGCTTGGATGCCTTCATATATAAAACGTTAAACTTAAAAAAAACCCTTGTTAAATTGACCTTTGCAACAATTATATATAATATATATAAGATGATATTGAGGTAAAATATGGCCAATTTCAAAGAATAGAATGAAGAGCTGCAATAAAAAAAATATAGTGGAGAATCTATCCCAAAATTCTTTTATTTCACATTGTCAAATTTGAAGTAGCACCAAGTCATTATCTTTATATTCATAACCAACACTATCACATTAATATATGCAAGGTTGCAATTCAAAAAACATTCCGAAGCATTTAAACTTGTAAGCATCATTGCCACATACCAAAACATATATTCTCTCAATGAAAATCAAAACCAAAATGCTCACTGTTCCACTTTTAACCTCAGATTGAAATATATCATACATTGTAAACAATATGACACCACAAATGGCAAGCTTTATAAACCTAGTAAAGAGAAATCCACAGAGAGGCTACATGAACATGTTAAATCCTTGAAAAAAAACATTGTGGTGATTACTCTTCTATCTAAATTTGTTGGAACCAAATTCTTTTGTTGGAAGCTAGTGAAATTTTATATGGCCTATCTCAAAAATCTAGTAATGCAGAGTCATTAGGAAATCGAGCCAAAAGTTGACGGTAATTCTATTCAACTAACTTCCTCCCCTCAATAGTTGTTGCCTCCTTCTCTCCAAGAAAATATCGTCTTGTTTCAATTTTACTTAATATTTTCAAAATCATCGGAGTGACCAAATGTTACAAGATATTGTCAGATTCTTGCAAATCCATCAGAGGCTATCTTGCTAGTAGGATGACCCTCTTCTTTGGAGTTAATGTAATTGAAGCATAGGTATCGGAATCATCTCGAAGTTCACCATTCTATCTTTAGCTTTAAACATCCCAAAAAAAAGAGGAGAAAATAACACACATAAACCCACTATCCACATTTGTGCTCCAATTGC
The DNA here is from genome assembly GCA_948243855.1 of Flueggea neowawraea. NCBI lineage: Eukaryota > Viridiplantae > Streptophyta > Magnoliopsida > Malpighiales > Phyllanthaceae > Flueggea > Flueggea neowawraea. The sequence continues at coordinate 7,264 of CAODLS010235325.1, forward strand.
ATCCATGGCCCCCTGGTTTGAGGAAAAGGGTCCATGTGTGCCCAATTGTTGTCATCCACGGTTTGGAGGAAGACTTCGGTTGAGATAAAATTGGAGTTGGAGTAATCAAATGACTCTTTGACGACTTCAACTATAATCTTGAGAATTTGATGACTTCATAATCTTTATTTCCAACAGTTTTGAAAACTTGTAAATCTTGTGAGGCAGATGGAGGAAAATCAAGTAGTTGAATTCCACTCCTGCTTTTCTATTCAGCTACCAAAAAGTATCAAGAAGAGAACTAGAAAGAACAGAAAATTAGTAGGATGGAAAACCACCTACCGTATTAGCTCATTAAAGGCATTGCCAGACCATAACATGGCTTGAATCACACTGCCAAAAACCAAACCGAAATTGGTTAGCCCAAAACCGACTCCAAGCTAGAACCAGAACCTTGTTAGTCGGTTTGGTTCAAGTTCGTGGAGTTGGAAATCGTGAATTGGCAATTTAATCATTAATTTCAAAGAGGATGGGTGAACCAATGGTTCAACCAGTGGTGGTTGAACCAAGATGAGCAAAAATTTTGAAAAAAAAATGATAATATAACATTTACATATACATTTTTTTTAATTTTTCAACCAAATTCAATTTAAAAATTAAAAAAATTAAAAATAGACAAAAAAAAAAGTTTGAAACTTTAAACCATTTGGTCTGAATTGGTAAACCAAACCAGCCTGAACTGAAAGCAAACCACTCAGAATGAGCCCTGAGTGGTTTGGTTCAAATTCAACATTTTGCTGGAAACTAAATTGGTGGTTCACAAACACTAGTCAAGAAGTATAACACATTACTCGATTTTGTATTGGCTCTATTCACATTACTTGCAAGAGTTTTCAGTTTGTACTGTCTTGTATTTTAAACTATTTTTTTAAGATTTTTTTGCTATCTTTTTGAAAATGACCTTGTTTGCATATCTTAAAGTTGCATACATATTGTATTCTTCCAGATTTCAAAAAAAAATTCAGATTAATTTTAGCCATATTTCAAGAAATGCCATTTTTGAAAAAAAAAATTGTAATAAGTAATTTGTGGATTACATTTTTGAATTTGCCATTTTTCATATATTTGTGTAGTTTTTCTTCTGAATTCTCGTAAAACAACCTCTGTAAAAATATCAGGTTGCTTCCATACTGCCATTGATAATTACAAAAAACGAAAAGAATGAAAATTCAGTTCTGTTTTAGCAAAGTATTTCAATCTACTTTCACATTCCCTGTTTTTAGCTGCGAAAGAATGTATTTCCCAAGAGTCGTGTATCTGTGCATTAAACTGCATCGAATAATTATAAAGAGAATCAAAGCTTTGGCATCTCTAGCTACAATCTAGACTATCGATATGCACATGCCATTTTGAACAACGCACAGGATTGCACTTTCACTTCTTTTATCATAAAGTCATAGATAGAAGAAAAACTGATATGGTGGTGAGCGATCACCAGAAGCCTCACTGTGCGCCATTGCAACTGCTCCATGAACAGATATTGTAAGATCTGGCAAATCTTCATCCTTCGCTCATAAATCGTGTGTTTAAGGCAGGATTTGCCAGAAAGGCTGAAGAGTTAAGAATTGTTCTTTGCACCTGCACATATGACTTTGAACGATACATTGGTTCAAATTGCCCTGATGGCACTCTCCTAACAGAACACACTAACCGGCGTTCTTATCAGATCCATTGTTCGTCAAACAGCTCGATTAGTGCAGCCAGCTTTGGCTCATTGTATGCACCATCAGCTACCTGAAACATTGCCAGTGAGGAGTGTGAGTTCTACTGGGGTTACTTTAATGTATTTTTTGTTTGTTTAAGAACTATAGAGCAATAATTTTACATATCTTGAGTTTGAAATGTAATTAACAATCCTCTAAAAATGAAACATATAACCATAAAAAATTCGTGCTAATCTTAGGAAATCATTCGATGGTTTCAAACCTTAACCTTTGCATCTTTCTTGGTTCAACACTAGCTTCTTGAGAAAATGAACCATCTCCTCTTTCAATGTTAAATTCAACAATTCCTCTGCCTGTTAGCCTGAATAGTATAAATTAATCAGCAAATCAGCATACATTTGTCTCAGAATCTGTCCTCTATAATTTCAGCACGCCAACTGCATGCGCTGATACTTTTCGTAAACAATTTGGTTGTAAAATTGAAAGATTAACTGACTTCCAAATGAAGAAGTATTTACGTCAGAAAAGAAATCATAAATGGTAAACCCCCATCAGAAGACAAGCTGCATAAAAATAAGTCCTCTCAGTAACATCTAGAAAATGGCAATGCAAAAAATTAAGGCTAGTGTCTTAGGAATGCATGCCTACAACTTCATTGAGAGATCAGTTTTTGTTTTATACCTAGGACAACAGTGTACAGCAAGTTGCTTGCAATAGTGTTCTCCCCCAATTGAAAAAAATACCAACACATTCTGCAATGGATTTACATATTTCATCCTACAGTTTTTGCATAAAGAAATCTTGATGGAACCTCAAGCAATCATCAAAAGCCCATAAATATAAGTTGAGCATCTAAAAGAGCATACTCTCAATGATAAGATTAACCAAGTCTAATTATCCAAACCCCAAGAAGTCATTTCTCAATGCAGCTGACGTACAGTAAAAGAATATTGTAGTGTTCATTCATACCTGCAACCACATCTGATTGAAATAACTTTTAATTGAGTCTTTTTGGAAACAATCCTAGACCATTGGTGAAATAGAATAAAAGTGATAGGGCAATTTTAAGATAGCCTTACTTTAGCACCAGATTTTCAAGCTGGGCTGACTGAAATTAAACCAGGCAAAGTAAGCTCTTCATGCAGCAATTTGATAAGACGTTTGGCAATTCCAATATTTGCTAATCTCTGCACACAACCATAAACTTCAACTTCAGATGCATAGGGAAACGTTTCACTAAGAAAATTATAATCTCAAGCACCACAGAAATTTTCCCCAACTATTCACACTTTTCAAAAGCCACAACATGCTATCATCAGCCATGGACAAAACTTGTATCACATCATATAACCCTACCTAGATATACCGTGAATCTGACCACACCAGAAATCTTTTTGTGGTTGATTTTCCAGCAATAAGAAAAAAATGTAGAGATAGCATTGAAGCCATTTGATCAGGTGAATCCTAGGATACAGCCAGATGGAACAACATATTGGATTCCTTTCAACAATATTCAGTCTTTTGGGAGAATAACTCATCCTGCAATTTTAAGAATGAGACACAACAGAAGCCAAATCAAACAGACAACTGAAATATAACAAAAAATTTATACTCACTAATCACCTTTTGTCTGAATCCATTATTATCACGCACTCACAGCAACAAATAAAACCTTAATTTATTTTACTCTTCGAATTTGCTTCACTAATTAATGCCTAAATTATCAAAGCCAAAATCCCAGTCAAAAAATTTGAAAACAAAGCTGAAAGCCCAACAAATAAATGTTGTACAAGTACTAATGTATTGTTGAGTAATTTTCCAATTGCTTAGAATATTGGAATATTATTCCATATACAGTATTTAAAACAAAGAGTTTTCAGATTATATATACCAATGCAACCAAACAGATAAAAGGCAACCCATGCAAATCACAACCCATCTCATGTAAAAGTTGAAACTACCACTAGAAAAAAATAATAATAATAATTAAATAGTCGAAATAACACCCAAATGGAATCGTCAATACCTCAAAAAAATGGAATCGCCAATATTATAATGAGCAATGCAAAAGGCCAACATTACCATCCATTATCTTGTTGAAGAGTTGAACCCTGCAAAGCTAAGCTTGTATCTAGCACCAATGAGGATTTTTCCTCTTGGTTTCAGCATTGGAAATATTGGAAGCGAATTTAAATATTCATTGGATTTTTCAACCCTTGACAGTAAGTCTATGATCACTGCAGCTGTGAAATCATTTGGTAAGACATTTCTCACTTTCATTCTGTGAAGAAGCTTGATTATTTTTGCAAATTCATTTTTTTGACTGAATGCAGCCATTAGTGAATTAAAAGTGATTACATCAGGTCCGAAACCTTGCTTCTCCATTTCTAGTACAAGTTCATTAGCCTTTTCCAATTGACCTTCCTCACAAAATCCACTCACAATAATAGTATATGTCACAACATTTAGCTCTAACCCTTCATGACACATTCTGGAGAACAGATCCAGCGCAATTTCAAGCTTCCTTGCTTTACATAGCCCAGCAATGACAGAGTTGAACATTTCAACATTAACTAACTTTTGATTTTCGAAATCGAGAAATAATTCCATTGCCTCCGAAACACAATTGTTCTTGCAAAGCCCATTGAAATAAATACTATAAGTTGTGGAATCCGGCATAATGCCAAGTACTTGCATTTCATCAAACAACTTTTGTGCTTCCCAAATCTTACCTGCTTGGAGAAGTCCACTCAATAGCATGCTATATGTGATATTATTAGGCCTAATTTCACTACGAATCATTTCCTTGAAAAGACTTAGTGCTTCATCCATCTCTCGATTTTTGCAAAAGCCCTTCAACAATGTATTATAGCTAACGACATCAGGCTGAAATCCTTTATTGCTCACAGAAAGAAAAACTTTCCTCCCCTCTTCAACCAAACCCACCATAACAAACCCATTCATCAATGTGTTGTACATGTAAATGTTAGGCTCTACACCTTTTTGAACCATAAGGTCGTAGAGTTCATTTGAGTCTTTCATCTTTCCCTCCCTACAAAGTGCATCCATCATTGAACTAAATGTTACTACATCAGGCTGCACACCTCCATTGGACATCTCTGAAAGCAAACATTCAGCCTTATGCCACTCACCCGCAAAACATAAGCCACGTACTACAGAATTATATGTGAAAATGTCCGGCCTCTACCCTTCATTTCAACCAAAAGTTGATTCGCCTGTTCTATTAAATTATCCTTGCAAAATCTATTGATAATAGTATTATATGTAAATAAATCAGGATTGCAATTAATACCAAATTCACTTTTCTTTTCCAACATTTCTTCATACAACTCGAGAACAATATTCGAATTCCCATTTTGGCACAACCCATTAATCAAAGTATTATAAGTAACAACATTAGGAGGACAACCAACCAGACTCATTTTCCTAAACAACCTAACTGCCTCATAAATCTTGCCCTCCATACACAATCCTCTTATCAAAGTTGTAAAAGTTACTACATTTGGCATCCATCCATTCCTAAAAACACAACCCAGAACCACAAACCCATAGGAGACCCTTTTCACATTACATAAGCACCTCATCAAAATATTCCAAGTAATAAGATCTCTCAACAATCCAAGAGGAGCCATCTTTGCACACAATGAAATAACACAATCGTAATGATTATTCATAGCTAATGCGCCCAACAAATTGTTGAAAGATGAGACAGGCAGAGGGGGTCTCATACAGATCATGTAGCCAAAGAAATGAAGCGCTTGATGGAGAGTTATGTTACCTGATTTACAATCAATTTTGAGGAACTTCTTAAGCCGGCGGTTTTGGAGATCGGACATTTCGTTTGGAGGAGTTGAAGGGAGTGACTCGATGGATTCGAGGGAGGTTATGTGCCTGAGAGTGAACAGAAAGGGGAGTCTGAGGTGAAGAGCTGTGGATGGTAAAGAAGATGAAAAACAAGGCCTGGTTTTAGCCATTTGGAATTGGAAATAGAAGAGGGTTTTAGCTGCCGGGTTATGGTTGAAAGCAATTAACTGAGAAACGGGGGACAGGGCACCGTTCAAAAACATAACAGCCCCGACTCAAAAAGGCGGCGGTTTGATCGGAATTCGTTTCTTATATTGCCTGCCATAGGTACGGAATAATTTGGTTATGATATCTGATAATGACGGAAAATTCACTTTCTACAGTTTTATTTGCAATAGATTTTGGGAGAATCTCACGTTTATAGCAAATTAAACTGCTAAATTTAAAAAATGTGACCACTAGTTTTTAAATATTAAAAATATTATTAAAAAATAAACACATATAAAATATTATTTTTATGAGAAATTGAGATATTTTTGTAAAAAAATGACTTTTTTATGAAAATTTGAGTTTTTTTTAAAAGAAAAATTATTAAAAATCTAATTTTTTTCAAAAAGCATACAATAGCATACACAAATGTATAAAAGTGTTCAAATTTTATTTTATAAAAATTTAATTTAATGAATTTCAATGGTATACATAGCGTGCAAGGTTTTTGCATATTTTTTAACCTAACTTATTGGTGTAAATATGTGTACACGGGACATGTCTATATTATTCCTTTAAAAACTTCATTTTTGTAAAGTTGTACACCACGTATACAAGGATGTACAAAGTGTGATTTCACAACAACAAGGACTAATTTTGTAATTTTATGATAACTAAGGGACTTAAAAGTATAATTTTCCATAAACACACAGGCATTTAGGGACTTAACGTATAGATTTTAGGGCTTGCTGTTGTCATTTGTCGTCTCATCAGTGGCACCGACGAAGAGAGAGAGAAAGGGGGGAAG
>CAODLS010235401.1:0-16510 GCA_948243855.1 Flueggea neowawraea
GGTGCAGAATAAAGATGCAGGGCGGGGGCAGGAAGACCACAGAGTGGAAGCCCAGATCCAATAAATTCCTGTTTGCTCTCTGCCTCTCCGGCCAGATGAGCAATCATCTCATCTGCTTGGAGAAGCATATGTTTTTCCCTGCTCTGTTGAATCGGATTCTGGTTATGCCAAGTCCCAAATTTGATTATCACTACACAAAAGTGTTGGATTTAGATAACACCAATATTTGTTTGGGAAGAAAAGCCGTCCTCTCCTTCGATGAGTTTGTGGGAATGAGGAAGAATCGTCCCCACAGTGACCGCTTCATATGTTACTTCTCTTCTCCTACACCCTGTTATGTGGATGAGGAGCATGTCAAGAAGTTGAGAGCTTTGGGAATTTCTTCGGGTGGGAAGCTTCAATCTCCTTGGAAGGAGGACATTAGTAAGCCAACCAAACGGACTGTTGAGGATGTTCAGGCCAAGTTTGCTTCCGATGATGATGTTATTGCTGTTGGGGACATCTTCTATGCTGATGTTGAACAGGAATGGTCGATGCAGCCGGGTGGTCCCATTTCTCACAAATGCAAGACTCTCATTGAACCAAGTAAACTAATTCTGCTTACTGCCCAACGTTTCATTCAAACTTTCTTAGGCAAGCACTTCATCGCTCTCCATTTTCGGCACCATGGCTTTTTGAAATTCTGGTGTGTTTTCCTTTTCCTTACTTCACTATTCTTTGATTTGCGATTATTGTACCTGCTGCTTTTCATTTTATTTGTATAGTCATTTCATCTAGACTAAAGGATAAACTAGCGTTTGCGTGTGAAGCCATCTTGAAGCTATATCCACATTGAGTCAACGCCCTGTCTATGTTTTTGAGCTGTAGAAGTGGCTTAAATATTCTTTTCTGCCCTCTTTAATGGGTAGATTATATATATATGGCAGCACAAGTTAACCCTATTTTCAAGTGGTCACAAAAAAAATTCCTTTTTTTTTGTTCATATCATACATATCTCAGGTCGGGTTTTAGATGTGCTGGTCCCTGCACAAAGGCCAGGTCCATAAACTGAATAAGTTTGCATAAGATGTCATTGTCTTCAAGCAGTTTAATCTAATAAGTTGCAATGAACTCTTTTTGCTATTTCCCACAACTAATTCCACCACCAATCGACTTATTAATTCCCTACAGAAACCTGGATGCTATGACCAGTGCTATTATGAATTCAGTTAACCTTGCCTGCTTGTGTTAATATGTATATTTGCAATGTGTCTTGAGAAGAATTTGTACTTATGACGCCTCTAATGTTGCATTGTTGACGCGTTGCCAGCAATGCCAAAAAGCCAAGTTGCTTTTACCCAATTCCCCAGGTTGCAGATTGCATTGTCAGTGTAGCTGAAAGGGCCAAAACACCAGTCATATATCTTTCCACTGATGCTGCAGAAAGTGAAACTAGTTTGCTTCAGTCGCTAGTTGTACTTAATGGAAAGACAATACCACTTGTGAAACGTCCCCCTCGTAGTTCAGCAGAGAAGTGGGATGCTTTATTATACAGACATAACCTTCAGGATGATCCTCAGGTACGGAATGTTATACTCTTGGTGCCTTTTGTTATCCTGAGCGGGATGATATTAATTAAAAAGTTAGCTATTTCTTGTCTGTTCATCCATTTTTTGCTTGCAATCTTTTGCCTGGTCAAGACTTGTTGCGAGGGTTTATTCTGATCGTGTGGGAGAATTGATTAAAGAGTAGCTTGCACTTTGAGATATGTTTGCAGTTTGCAAGATCCACTAGATGTTAGTTGGCATAACATTGGTGACTGTTTAACTAGTTTACTGCATATGGATTTGTGGGATTTTTTTTCCCTTGCAATTCTCATATTCTCATATATGACGCATCTCCCTTGAATCAGCTTTCTTTAAAATTGAAGCGTAGTTATTATTGTGAAAAATTGTTTTTGATTTGTTCTAGAACACAAACATATGCATACATGGCATATATATACATGCGCGTGCGTGTGTGAAAGAAACTTGAATACTATATTATGTAGGCAAAAACTTTTTCTTTTGGAGAACACATACATACATATACAGAGACTTGATTGGAGTATGGACTGCATTCATTTTTGCTTTCATTTAGACAATGCAAAGGCAGTTTGTGGTGCAAAGAGTTTGCATTCGTTTAAGTATGGTGATGCCGTGAGACTTTTGTAGAATGCTTTCGTGCAGAAGCCATGTCTCCTAGCATAAAATGATTTACATGCATATATTTTTGTAATCTGGAAGGTGGAAGCCATGCTAGATAAGACGATATGTGCTATGTCAAGTGTGTTCATTGGATCCAGAGGATCCACTTTCACGGAAGACATTTTGCGGTTGCGGAAGGATTGGCAATCGGCCTCTTTGTGCGATGCGTACCTTTGCCAAGGTGAATTGCCGAACTTTATAGCGGAAAATGAATGAAAAGTTGCAGGGAAACTGGCCAGTTATGTACTCCACATCAAGAAGCAGCCACTGAAGATGGTTGGGGCGGACTAAGAGTACTAGCTTCTTCACTTGCTGCCCAGTCGCATGGATCTTGTTGTATGATATACCATTCACCTTTTGCACATAGGCCTTTTTTTTTGTCCCCTCATTTGTGATTCAATCATATGTCTCAAATTATTTTTTTAAACTGGAATATGTCTCAAATTATTCACTTTTCTTTTTGTGAACAAAAAATTTAGTTTACGAGATGAACAAAGAATACAGTGACTCTGTGATTGATCTTTGTTAGCTTTATCTACATTTAATGACGGCAATGACATGTTCATAGTGATGGCGAAATAATACAGTACATTGAAATTTGTATTTTTACCCGTTAAAGCAAATTCAATCATCAATTTATATTTTTTTTGTGAAGAACTTCGCGTTCTCCACAAATGCATACCTGATGGAAAAGTAAGTTCTAAGGTAATAGTAAAATCCAAAGAAAGAATAAAATACTCGAAAAATCCAAAACGCAGCACGTCGAGTTGTAACGACTCACTCTTGCTCGGCCTAGTTAGTGGAAAACTAAATGAATCTCTCCCTCGCTAGAGTTGAGAAGGCATAAAGTGGAGGAGGTGGATTGGGATACGGATCAAAATTCTTTCTTTTGATTGATTCGTTGTGATCGAAGCAAAACGGAGGGAGGGTATTAGGTGGAATAATTTTGAAGTATTGGAGAGGATAATGACTTCTTTTCAAGAATCATGCGAGCAAGGCTGGTGGTGTTCCCGGTGAGAGGCAGGCAGTGGTGCTTTAGCAGATCCGTCGATCCTTCCATTGCGGAAGCTGCCTCAGACCCCACTCCCTCTTCTCTCAGGGGTCTCTGGAACAGTATCTCTACCTCTAACTCCGACGCTTATAATGCTGAACTTATTGTCGATTTCGTCTCCAATAAGGTCTCCCTTTCCTCGCTTTTTTCCCGCCGCATCATAGTCGACCGCATTTTTCTTCCTTTTTTTAATTTCTTGACTTTGAAATGTAGATGAATAGAGCATGTCTGGTCTGGAGAAGGAGCCTCAAGGCACATTGAAGAGCAAGATTCATGGTTATTTTTTCTTTTTGTTATTGTCAGTTTGCAATGTGTAAATAATTCTTCTTACAAGATCTTTTTTTTTCCACAATCGTATAGCTTGGGATTGAAGCTTTTGGCACGCGTTAAGCCATCTGAGATTTTCTTGAAATCAATATCCAAGGAGGTTACTGATGTTGAAATTATTTACCCCTCCAGGTTCTCTTTTTCTCTGTTTCTTACCTTTGTTTTCGATTTGAACTCGTTAATACATACCTGTCATCACTTTTAACTCGACCTTATGTACAATATCAGAAGGGAATTGAAATAGTATGATCACTTAGAACTTTAAAAAAATGAATATTTATCATTTTTGTACCATATGAATCTTCCTTCTTCATTTCACTTTGATTCATATTTTTGTTAATTACTTCCACTGGAAAGCACATCGCTTCAAGAAAAAATTTCCCAGATGAATTATGACAGTCGCTGCAAAATAATAAGCATTTTTCTTGACTATTCATTGATAGCGTTTGCTGAGCTATATGCAATTTATTTTACTTAAACTTGATTTTTGGATCACTAGTGGATGCCTCATCGTGAAATGGATATTTGATGTATACGTGAAATTCTCATCTTTTTCTTTTCTTTTTGTTTTTGAATTGATGACATGGTCCACAAAGACTCACGAAATTCACTGTCTCTTTAAGAATTTATGTTTGCTTTCATTGTATTTTCTGGACATCAAATATCTGAATTCTGTTGCAATTATCCTATGCAGTTTGAATGCTCGTCTTGTGCGCCGAAGATTACGGCATACTGCAATGAGGTAATAATTTCCATGTGAAATAAATGATGTGTTCAATCATTAGAATTCTGTAGCTTGAAATTTGCCATGAATATGTAATTTTGTATTTATAGTTCAATCACTGAACTGAAGCAGAATAGCATATTAGATCTTTACTTCATGACATGGAACTAGGATGCTGAATGTAGAATGCAATAATGTTTGGTTCGAATATTACGAATGCTGAATCCCGCAAGAGACTGATATAAGCCTCGTTTCCTGCTTATTCCTGCCTAATTCTTAGGCTGGTACAGATCTTGTTTTCTTTTCAGTTGTTGCTGACTCGCAGTTTGGCTCCAGAAAAGGGAACAACTAGATGTTATTTTATTTATAGTTCTTTGTGGTTTCTCACTTTATCGTGGGTTATATTGCCTGTCAAAATACATTTCATTGAACTATGTTACCAAATTCATACTGCGTTTGGCTGGAATGATTATAACCGTTAGAAATGAAGAAGAGTGAAAAGGTAAAGGAAAGAACACATGCCTGTTCTATGATTCAAAGGACAGGAATTGGATATTGTGGAGTGCAAAAATCATTACGCCAACAGGCTGCTACGAGAAACTTCCAAACCATAAGAACTCTTACTTGAAACCGTCTTTACCTTTATGATTCAAATTTTCTATCTACACTTATGCAAACTTTAAACAGTTTGAGATTCTATGAATTATCTTGGATATGTTCTTTTGAAATGTTGACCTTTTCTTTCCTTTTTGAAAAAAGTACGTCTGATTATCAGGGGAGCTGCCATCCACAAGAAATATTTCTATGGTTCAGTTTCATTACTTCCATTGACAACTTTACTGTACGTATATGTTAAATCAAATGTCATTTTCCTATTCATCTTTAAGTTTGATAGTTTGGTGATTACAATGACTCTGTTTATAATTTCTTCAATGTTTATAATTTCTTCAATATGTTAGTGCATTATTTTTCCCTTAAATCTTGCCTGTTTTTCTTTTAGGTTCTGCCTCTGCCTAATATTCCTTTCTTTTTTATCTTATTTCGCACTTACTCCCATTGGCGAGCTCTCAAGGTATGCCACATACTTTAGGAATATAACTATGTGATGCTAAATATTTGAATAGCTAATAACATTTTGTTTTGCAATTATATGTTGATGCATCAATTAACAGCCTCTTATATTCTTTTCATAGGGAAGTGAGAAACTCATGGAGCTTGTGTCAGATTCCTCATGTTCAGAGAACGCAAATGTGAAGGAAAATGAAATTGTGGATGATGAACCCAAGTATAAAGTCAGAAATTCAATTGGTTCTCCGTGGGTAGGCTTTTTTTTTTTTATGATGGTTGAACTTGGTTTAATTGCTGTTAGTCTAAGCAGAAAAGAGTCTCATTGTACTCGTTGATGCTGTTAGGATTTCCTTGTGTGTGTGTAACAATTGGATGTTTAATTTCTTCTATTGAAACAGATGTTTAGTCAGTACGGTCTATTGTATATTCTTGAATTGATTACTGTTGTTAGCTCCTAAGAAGTGTTGTAAACATGAACAGGTGTTGCAGCCATCTAGGGAGTTGGAGGAACTTCTTGAAGACAGGGTGGATTGTCAGGGCCTCAGTAAACGTGCTATGTTGGAGATCTGCAATACATTTAGACTGGACAAAAACGAAGTTCAAGCTTACGTCGCAGTTTAACTTGTTTTCTTTACAGAATCTGGGGATATTCTTAACAATCATAAGAACATTGTTCACTTTTGTTTTTGAAATAAACAATTTCATCCCTGAGGTTTACTCAAATTTACATTATCCTTGACTGCAAATAATCGCTCCATTAATTGGATGTCGGAGAAACGTTTAAAGTTGATCTATCGACAGATGGTCCGCAGATTTTCTTGTACGTCGTTTGTTTTTGTTCAAACAACAATTTAATCATATACTGAGCTGTATAGCTCTAAATTTTAATAAGAACATCTATCGTGTAACTTTACCTAAGGAAACAAAGTGCCGTTGTAACATCTGGTCTTTCAACTCCTGCAATAGCATTAGAAATGGAAAGCAGTGCAATTTCCGTAGCAAACCGCCGTCTACATGGCATTCGGTGACGGGACAAAAAGATGACCTTCGACTTGAGGTACAATGCATCACCATTTGTGGATGGAGTTTGTCCATGTTTTTTTGTTTGCTTTGGTCAATGTAACAACAAACAATGAAAGATATAAACCCCGCATAATTATTAACATGCTAACCATTCAGAGCTCAAAGAGGAGAAAAAAAAAAGAGGGCGAAAGACAAGCTATAGAGAAGTTGTGCTACTGTGCTCTGTTCTTCCCCCCTCTTTAAGGTATTGCAATGGTACAAGACGAATAAAGATTTATTGCAGCTTTTCAAGACATGTAGTCATGTGCATCTCGGTTGTCACCTGGCTGGGATGCCCCTTGGTCATTCCCAATTGTTCTCTTGCTCATATTAGCTCGCTGCACTAACCGAACCAACGCCTGAACCACTTCAGACATCGGTGGTCGAAATTCCGCCTCAGGCTACCAAAAACAAATAACAGAGTCAATAACTTTAACTTCCCAAAATGATTTTAAAACATAAATTGAATTGTCCAAGTGATAATCTATTACTAGAATTCTACTAATTGAATACCTGGACACAAAGAGCAATCACATCTGCAAACCGGGAAAGGGATTTCACAGGGTAGAGGCCCTTAAGAGATGGATCAACCATTTTAGATAGAGCATCAATGTCATGAAGCTGAGGTGTGGCCCATCGAACCAAAGATTGCTCGGTCCTTGGCCTTGAGCTGCACAGTTATTGCATTAAGACAATTGAATTTCTTACATTCAATCGCTAATTACAAAAGACAAAATCCTCAAAGTGATTGCAATATAAGAAATTATCACACTATTGTGTGTGAGTATCAACCTGTCAAAAGGTTTACGTCCAGTAAGAAGCTCCAGCATGACCACTCCAAAACCATATACATCACTCTTAAGAGTATAGTTACCAGTCATGGCCACCTCCGGTGCACTATATCCAGATGTTGCATTATTGTTCAAAGCCTGCATATACAAGGATTCGAAATATTAAAGCATATACCTAAACTATTTGCACTTCTCAGTGACTAACAATTTTGCATTCATTACAGGGTGTTTAGAAGATCCTGTGAGAACAGAAATATGGGAACTAGCTGCTACGTCCTTAAAAGTTTGCGACTATTACAGTAATGTTTCTGGAAGCAACAACTCTTCACTATAAGAATCAGAAATCAGAAAAAGGAAAAAAAAAACAGCATAGGATTGCCTTTACTACCCTATCCTACAATAACTTTAAGGTGATGTGTGCCATTTGATGAATATTTTTAAAGCTAGCCATAAAGAGAGAGCGCACAAGACTTAAAATGCATGCATCAAACTCCTCATAAAACAAATGGAGGACAATGGGACTCTATTATCACATCATGCTTCTATATCTAATGCTTTAGGTGGCTCACGCTCTACTGCTATTGGCCCAAAAATGTACCAATGACTACAAACATGGCCTAGTGCATAGACCACCAATGATAGTAGTAATAATTTTAATATGACCAGCAGGGAGCCTTCTGAGAGTGATGATCGATGAAGGGTGCTGTCTCAGATACCATTCGATATGTGCCTCACAATGACCAAACTTTTTAAAAGGTCGCCGTTAGAGAGAGAGGCCAAGATCATAGGCATCACGCAAAACTCCACATATATTACAGACAAAATCAGAGAAAAAAGAAAACAAGAAAGATAAAATTGATGCCAAGACTTCCTGAGAAAATTAGCATGCTTATTTATGAAATTAAAAACAAATCAGTATCAGAAAAAATATAAAGCACAGAATTCACCTCATCTGCATTGGGAAGAAAGCTCGCCAGGACAGCATCTGAAAGGTGAGGGTTAAGATCAGCATCCAGTAGTATGTTTGCTGACTTGATATTCTTATGAACTATAGAAGGTGAGCAAACTTCATGAAGGTACCTGCAAAGTTTCTCTAAAATGTTAAAAGCTGCAACTCGCCTTATTGAAATCAGAAGGATATAGATTCTGCTAGGTATCATGATCATAATATAAAATAAAATTTCCAGTTTATTGTGGTATTTCACTCCTTGTTGAAATTAATACTTTAGAAAAAGAAAAGAGAGAGGCAGACAATGAACTTACTCTAATGCACGGGCAGTCCCCAAAGCTATCTTGACACGGGAATTCCATATCAATGGCTTGCTGTATTCATCCGATAAGTGGAGGAAGTCATGCAGTGAGCCATTTTTATGGAACTCATAGACTAGTAAGTGCTGTCCATGCTCTGAACAGTAACCAACTAGCTCTGTCACATTTGGGTGATGCAACAGGGAGATTTTTGAAACCATCTCTGTAAAATCATCATATGTTCCACAAGGAAGGATTGCTAAATCTATTTTTTTGACAGCACGAACCTACAATATCAACAAAAGAGAAGAGAAAAAGAAAAGAAAAAAGGAAGATTATGAGCCATTTTGAAGCATAGTAAACCAAAGGGAGAGGGTTATAACATGTCTATTTATGTCTACTTTCTTGTCCAGCCTACATGTATTTACTGCCTAACAGGTGACTCTGTGTGTGTGTGCAAAGGCAAAAATCGAATGTAATTGAGTGGAGGATGCGCCTATATTATTTCACGGGGTTCGGCAGAGACATTTCACACAAATGTTTTAAAAAATAAATACAATCACTCCATCTTTGCTTAGACAAACTACTATTGCTAGGGGGCATCATCTTTTTCTGTTCATTAATCCTTATAATGCCAATATCTTTGATTCCTTAACATTACCAATTCAGAGATTGAAAGCTGAGAAAACTTACCATCCCGTCATCTAAATGCGCTCGATAAACACGTCCAAAAGACCCCTCACCAAGAAGATGCTCAAAGCTGAAGCTGCCGGTAGCCATTTGCAGGTCTGCTATTGAGAACAATGTGATATTTATAGGAGCTGTAACAGGTTTTTTAATACGAACGGGTTCCTTTGAGATCTCATCCTCATCAAATGATTTACTCCGATCAATAGGTGGAGGTCGGAGATTTATTAAAGCCGAGTTATCAAATGTCTTGGTGTTGACAGCAGAAGTTTGTATAGACTTCATTTCTGCCATAAAATTCAATAAACAAGACGTGCAAATTCAAGTCAATCAAAAGGGAAACGACAACAAGAAAACAAGAATATATAAGAAATTCAAAGCAAATTGTTTGCAAACGCAAGAAGGCAAAAGCCTTTCACTAAAAATGCTTGATTATTCACTGTGTACAACGCTTATGCAATATGGGTTACCTTGCACTTCATTAGAAGAAAGGGAAGCAAATGGTTGATTATCAAGTTTCTCTAAATCTGAGGATGACCTCTTGGATCTTCTCTTAACCAAAAAGAACGCCACTATTGCACCAACAACAAATATGGTTATAATTATTCCAGCTATGGCGCCACCTCCTATACCTGATTTTTTGTTGCCACTGCCATTGCTGCCTTCCGATGGGCTGTTATTTCCCCCAGATTTATGGCTAGGGTTTCTGTGGGCAGGAGGCGTACCGGGGGGTGGAGGGGGAGCAGGCCCGGAGTTCCAGTTATTACCACTTGTCCTGTTAATGAAAAGGTGAATTCAACTTCGTCAAATATTTTCCTTCATAAAAGTATGATCGCAATAAAAAAATTATTTTTGCAAAATGAGTACTGCAGATTAATGCTCTTCAACTGCTCAGGAATCCATCCAGTGAAATGATTATTTGCAACGTTCCTGACAAAATCAAATGCAAACATAATGAGGGGCCATTATAGATGTATGATGAACCGACTGTAAAATGTAATAATGTATTGAGGTCACCCACAGATTTTCAAGAGGAAGGTTGCCGAGGACATCAATATTGCCAGTAAACTGGTTGTTTTGCAAATACCTGTGAGAACGGGAAAAAAGAAATACAGCAAGTCAGTCCATTATGCCAATTATTATCAGAAATTATGATCTTTATATAACTTACAATGTTGTCATACTCGAAAGGGAGCTAAAACTTTGAGGTAGCTGACCAGTCAGTGAGTTGAAGGAAAGATCCCTGTAGCAAAGAATTGATTTTTTTATACCTTTCATTTGTTCTTCCATGATCTGGTTTAAAGTAACTACTACACTGTATTAGGTGAAGGAAAATATGAGCCTTGTATTGATGAAAATGGTTTCCAAATCTGGAGAACTCAGAAAAAGTAATCCATAGCTGTGAGATGCAGAGGACCTCTTCTTTTAGTTATACAAGCCAAAAAATTCATTGTTTTACGAGAAAAATGCTTCGAATAGCTCAAGAGGGAAAATAAAATTTACAAAGTATCATTGCTGACAAAATCAGAGTAGCTAACGAATGATCTGGCTCAAAAACGGCTTAGTTAATTTAAAGCAGGCAACATATTAGAGTATTCTTATATAATTTACGAGGGAGTACAAAAAAAGTACTTACAGTGTAGTCAGAGAAGAAAGCCGTTCAAACAATGCATCACTCATTTGATTCTGGAGCTGATTGTGACTGAGATTTCTGTACTCCTCAAGGGAAGAATAAGAGGAAAAAGTTAGTTTGAAACCTTAATGATTAGTCATTGTAAAAGTAAAGTGGCTAATCACTCACAAGTATTTAAGAGTAGCCATGTCATGAATCGAATATGGGATCTCTCCAGTAAATTGAGTATTGCCAAGGTTTCTGCACATATACAGCACCTTATTTGTGACGAAATGAGAAAGGAGAAAGTAAAAGAACAAACAGACACATAAAACATACAGTCGTTGCAAGTTTTGTGGAAGTTGATAAGGTATACTGCCCCCGAGATTGTTATTACTCATGTCTCTGCAGAATTTATCACATCAAATGAGAAGAATACAATTGCATATCTGTCCCTCAACACAATGTCTAAGAATATTATACTCACAGGTTTGTCAATGCTGTCAAATTAGAAAGCTGGAAGCCCATTGACCCTGAAAGTCCAAGACCAGATAATTTACTGTGAAGGAAAAGAAAATATGTTACACAAAACTGGTGTCTGGTGACAAAAGCAATGCCTCATGAAAAAGAGTCAAAGAAGAAATATGCCATTGAAGATCACATTTCTGTAACTCGTGATCTCAAGCAAGTGACGCCTTTCCAAGATTGGCCACATGGGTCATCACCATTTGCACTCCATTGCGTCAGCTGTGGTGGTGAATTTAAACTGCCGTACATTGCCTTTAGAGCTGAAGCTGCACATTGAAGAAGCAATAAATAGGATAGAAAAATAGTCATAAGCAACATAAGTACAATTAAAAAAATAAATTAAGTGGGATACTTTGATTTCATGCAGAATAGTGGAAATTTAGCAGCCAAATGATTGCACTAAAATAACAATATCTATTTTTGATCTTATCAAACAAATAGAGAACAGTAAAATTTAATGGAAATTTCTTCATATTTATAGCTGTGATTGAGCAACAAATCTCAGCGAACAGATATCAGCATTATTCTCCTTCTCTTTATGGAGCTCCTACTTAGCGTAGTTGCAGAGTTCCAAAAGCCTGGACTTGGAGGTGCAGTTGTCATACAAAGGGTGCTTAAGGATGTGATTTATATGGCGAAGTGACTAACAATGGAAGAAGCAACAAGCCCCAAATAAGAAATGTTACGACGTTCCAGAATTCTCCAAAGAAACCCCTAAACAATCTCAATCTCAAAACTTGGGCACAGTTTGGTCCATATATGAGACAATTTTTCCGCTTTGGAGGATGAGGCAGAGCAAGCTTAATAGATGCATATGAAAAGTCTAGTGTTGCTCGACAGATATATTTCTTCTTCCAGCTTAAAGAGGACATTTATATTGGCTCTACCAAATGACAGACTTGAAACCAAAGCTCACATCGGTAAATGACACACAACTAACTCCATATTCAATTAGAGAAAGTCATTTTTTCAACCCCAAATCTGAATTTGGTGGCTTAAAAAGCAGCAGCAGCAGCAGGATCCAAACCAAAGGAGTAAAGGAGAACCGACAAATAAAGGAAAATGAGAGTGTGAAAGAAAAAAAATTTGCGAATCTACAAACCAGACGATAAATCAAAGCATAAAAAGAAAATGGAAAAGGAAGTAAGCAGAGAGAAACCATCAGCTGGATCTGTGGCAGCATTGATGCATCCTAGAATGCTGAGTGTCAGTGTCAGTAGGAGCTCAATCTTCCTTCGCTTCTCCATCGTATCATCAAACATCACTGTGCAAGCCTCACCCACACATATCACATACCCACCAGAGTAAAAACTAATAAGGACCTCTTGTCTGGTCGGTGGGCTAGCCTTGTCTTTTTTTTTTTCCTCTTAAAAACTACAGAATAATTCTGTAAGAGAGGATTTTATTTATTTTATTTATTTTTTTATACTTATTTAGCAATGCTCCAATTAAAGCTGGCAGCCACGATCTGCAAGAAGTATCCAAAGAAACCATCTCTTTGAAAATTATTTTTATCTTATCACATTCTCATCTGTTTGAAAAACAAAAAAAAATAATAAATTCCTTTTCCAAATTTTTATGTTGGAGAGCAACAACTGCTGAGGTGCCGGTGGGTGCATCTCCGAACCATTTCTATTAAATAATTTCCTTTGCGAGTGAAAACTGACATTTTTGTTAGTTGGTGCAGCGTAATCATTCGCCATTTTAAGTTTCCATTCTCCGAAGAAACCATTATTATCTAATGTATTTTTTAGAATTTTAATTTGACAATAACTTACCCAATCAAAACTGTATGATTTAAAAATATGAGTATTATAAATATCTAATTAACTTTGTCCAAAATAATTCAATCAACTACCCCAACTTATAAACGTTTTGGTGATTGACCTTGAAGTGTGTTGTTCCGAACTCGGCTATTTTGAATGTTACAAGGATTTTTTTGCAGACGTGAATCTTAACATCGTTAACTCTACTTTGTTAACTTTCATAAAATATAAATACATAAATAATTTTTAAAAAAAGTTATTGAAAATAGTATGATAATTAAATAAAAAATAAAATATATATATATAAAAATTATAAACTTTATTAATAACAAACAAATAAGTGCATTAAAGTTTAATTTTTAAAAATAACTATTTATAATAAATAATCTTTTAAATTTAAAGACAACATTGGAGATGTTACAAAAATATATTTTCTCTTTCAATTGTAGTACAAAACCTAAGCCAAGCTCTAACCAATTAACCCGAGTCCTTCCAGCCATTTTTCTCAAAAAAACATAAAACCCATCTAAAGCCATTTTTGACCTAAGACCCTATTTTATAATAATTTTTTATAAAAATAAAATATTTATAATAAAAATATCTCAAACTCATAACTCTATTTTTAATTTTAAAAAAATATTATTTTAATATTCTTTTTAAATCATATTTTTTACTATTATTTTTTTACAAATTAAATATAAATTTATTTTTTAATTATTTATTAAATAAAATTAATTATGTAGTTTAAAAAAATTAAAAATATGATAAAAAAATATATATTTTTTTTTCATTTTACTACCGTCTGAAAAAGTCACGCAAACTTAGTGCTCCAACCCCGAACTAGATTTGCGTTTTACGAAAACAAAGTGCAGGATTGGAGAGCTCTAACCAAGACATCCCGTGTCATGGCCACTGCAACCATGGACTTTGCCATCTTCACCCACTACTGAACTCTATTGTCTCTTCCTCCTCTCTGATCCGAACTACTCTCTTTCTCTTTGTTCTTCTTCCTCCAATTTGAAAAAAAATCTAAAATCAACAATTTGAAATCAACAAAAATGAACAAATTCACGCCTAATTCACAAAAATGAACAATCTGAGAAATTTTTAATTCACAAATGAACAATATGAGAAATATAATTCACAAATTGAGAAATAAAAAATTTAAGGAGGACATAGAAAACAAACTTAGATCACAACTTTACTAAAAATGATGTAAAAAACGCTCATCACAAAAAAAAAGGCTCATCACAATAAACAAAACGCAATTGAATGAAATAAAAAAGTTCAAATCTATATAACTATTCTAAGCCCGACCTTTGTTCCTGCTCATTCAACAGTGGTGGGACAGATTTATCATTTATTATATTACGAATTTGAAAAAAAAAATTATTTTGTTGAGCTAACCTAACTTCTAAATTTTTTATTGGACAGATTTACCCTTATTATATCAAAATTGTACTACTTTTTGTCATTGACTTGGATTTTCCACCGAATTATTTTCCGGGACTGGTTATCAACTTACAGTGATTGATTACAACTTACAGTGATTGATTATACTTATTATACTTCATACACGTTTTATGTTCAATTTAAATCCTTTTATTTTGTTAAATCCTTTTATTTTGTTCTAATCTTATTTGGAAAGATATCATCTCCACCAAATATTGTTCTTCGTATTTTGTTCCTATAATCATTGACAAATAAATCCGATCCATAGCTATGTCATTAATACATGCACTAATGTAAATATGTTATGTGTGTATTCCAAACAAGATTATTGATGTAACCTGGACTCGGGTCTATTTAGTCAAACTCATTAAACAAACTCATAAGCCCATAAAAGAGGCTCATTTTAAAGAATATTTGCAGAAATTACGTTTATACCATCACGCATCTTCTATAAATAGTGGTCTCCATTACACTTGAAGGGTACATTCTCTACACTCATACTTTACACCTAAAGTTCTGCCGAACTTAATACTAACTTGAGTGTTGGAGATTCTCTCGAGGATCAACTGACCTCATTTCGATTTTGTTCTTGCAGAATTAAAGGTGATTGAAGGTGTTCGTGATTCACAATTCTATTCCATTCCTGTTGCGGATTTGAGACAACAACAATTAACGTTGTCCTTTTTTTGGTTTGTGATTAAAAGTGTTCCTAAAGAAGGGGAATGACTATTCATGAACTTAGGGGTGAGTGAAGCAACATTAAGTGCGGTGCTATTAAGGAAGGAGGATTCAGTGGATAAACTCATTTACTATGTCAGCAAGGTGATGCAAGGGGCTGAATCGAGATACTCGCATGCTGAAAAAACTGCCTTAGCTTTGGTGATGACACCAAGGAAACTAAGACCTTACTTTCAAGCACACTCAGTCAGCATCCTGACCAACCAGTCACTAAGACAAATACTTCAAAAACCTGAATGCTCCAGAAGACTCACCAAATGGACAGTGAAACTTGGGGAGTATGATATTCATTTTGAGCCTCAGCAGGCCATAAATGGGCAAGCACTAGCTGACTTCATAGTTGAGTGCACTCCTCCACCTGAAGAATATAAGGAAAAATTGGAAGTGGCGAAGTGGAAACTATTTGTTGATAGAGCCTCAAGCGCACAGGGAACGGAGCTGGAATTATGTTGATATCACCACAGGAAGATGTGTTGGAGTATTCTCTTAGATTTTCATTTCCAAGTTATAACAACATTGCAGAATACGAAGCACTAATTGCGGGAATGAAATTGGAAAGACAATTGCAAGCTGAAAAATTGGTGGCACACAGTGACTCCCAGCTAGTAGTGTAACAATTTCAAAAAGAGTGTGAAGCAAGAGACCCGACTATGGCTCAATACATGAGGAAAGCACAAATATTAGCGCAATGCTTCAAGGAGTTCAAGGTCATGCAAGTAAATCGGTCAGAAAATAACCATGAGGAAGCATTGTCTAAATTAGCCTCTTCAAAGGAAGCAAATGCAAGAATTGTGAAGGTTGAAGTTCTTGAAATACCCACCATCAAAGAGAAAGATATTTTGGATATTGAAGAAGGGACGGAAGATTGGAGAAATCCAATAAAGAAATATTTGATGACTGAGGAGCTGCCATCAAATCCTGTGGAAGCCAAGAAGATGAGAGTCCGGGGAGCAAGGTTTACCCTAGTCAATGAAGTCCTTTATAAACGTGCTTTTTCAATGCCAATGCTAAAGTGTTTGGGCCCTTAGGAAGCTAAGCTGGCAATGGTAGAAACACATGAGGGGATCTGTGGACAACACTTGGGGACTAGAGCACTAGCTACAAAGATACTCCGAGTAGGGTTCTTTTGG
This sequence comes from Flueggea neowawraea, assembly GCA_948243855.1. Taxonomy (NCBI): domain Eukaryota; kingdom Viridiplantae; phylum Streptophyta; class Magnoliopsida; order Malpighiales; family Phyllanthaceae; genus Flueggea; species Flueggea neowawraea. Next base: position 16,410 of record CAODLS010235401.1, read on the forward strand.
CCAACAATGAAAAAATATGCCTTAGAAAAAGTAAGAAAATGTGATAACTGTCAAAGGCATGTCCCTAATATCAATGCACCAATCTCTGAACTTCAGAGTGT
>CAODLS010235686.1:0-10351 GCA_948243855.1 Flueggea neowawraea
GGTATATAGACCACGGATCACCGGCCGACCAGTTAGCACAAGCTGGCCTTACTCCATCTCACATTGCGGCCACTGTGTTCAACATACTTGGACTAAGGAGAGAAGCTTTGGAAATAATGTCATAGAGAATGATAACCATGCTAGTTTTGCAAGTTTACAGAAGTTTACAAATACAAGTCTTAAGCTCATTGTTACCTATCTATATCATTCCTGTAAAAATAGCAAATAGTGTTTAATATCAGCCATTTCTGTTAGAAGCAATGTAAATTTCGGTGTGCTTTTCCAGTTCAAGGAAGGGTAATGGTTATTCATCTTAATTTCTTTTTTCTTTTACAATGAGGTATTTAGATCCACCTGTTTTATAGTCTGTTTTTATATTTCTACTGTTTACTCCAAACGTTAAAACTGACTTAAAAAAAATTTAGGCTTTAAAAACTTGACCATGCAATCTTACTCAAATTCTTCAAATTTCATTTTATCCTCACGGCCTTTTTGAGCTATCATTTTGGTTAGGATGGCTGATTTATCTAATTGCTCAATGTGTCCACTCAACTTTAAAATAATCCACCTTGTACCATTTTGGTAGATGGTTGACTGCGGTACAAGAAAGTGGGGGCATTAAAAAGAGGTTAAGTTGTGGTAGACACGTAACTATGTGTCAATTAATTGATGTTATTATACAGTGTGGCCATTTTCTTTTGCCATCCACACCACACACTTGATCACAGCGGTGGGGCGGGCGGTGCTAGAAATGAAGGATGTGACACGTGGACTCATAAGTTATCGCCAACTGGAAAGAGTTGTGAAAGCAAAAGATTTGGGCGCAAGGCTGCTTTGACACGCAAGGATGTTGGGTATATCTAAATAATATTAGATTATTAATTTTTATTTATTATTATTATATTAATATAATAATATCTAAATAATATTAAATTATTAATCTATAAATTTAATAGTTGGGTTAGTGTGTGGATGCTAATTGGTTCCTTTTTTTTTTGCCGTTTGATAATGGGTTCATGTATTTGAGAAGGTGGGAAAGAGTGACATATGGATATACAGAATAGGTGTCAACAGGGTGAGAGGTGATGCTAAAGTGAGATATAAAATAATACCTAATTTGCTTATCAGAAAAACAATAATTCCTAACTTTTGATTTCGGGCCATTCTTGATTTGGACGTTTAGCTTGAATTGGCTTGTAGTGGAAACCGACGTAATTTAACAAGTAATATATCCACATCAGAGTTCTTTTGATCATAAAAGAAACCTTCTTAGACAAATTTTGAAATTTCTCACGTACTCTGTTATGGACAAAGATGCACCCAATGAAACCGCAGTTGGTTGTTGTAGACGAAGGTGCGTCTGATTTTATCCTACTCCTTAATTTTACGGAAGAAAAGAAAATGTAACAAAAAAGGAATGGAAACTGAATAAACTGAAACTGTAAGACACAATTTTTATCTGTTTACAAGATTGAACAAGCATTTGGATTCTCATCACTAAACATCATTAACACACCAATTTCGGTACAGTAATCACAGAAATACGGTGGCCACGCAGTCGTAAACTGCGAAAATCCACCCACTCCCACATTTCCTCCATTGGCCTTGAAGTCCCTTCTTCCTTTTTCTTCTCCACAATCTCTACTTTCTTTCCCGTCTTTTTCTTCAACGTCTTCAACAGTTTTTGCGGATTTATACGCCCTACTACCACCACCTTGTGTTTGTTCATATCTGTCGTAAATTTCTCCACACCTATCAAACCAAAAAAAAACAACATGAATGAATACTAATAACATTGTTAATGTTAACATATATAATTTTTTAATGTTGTATACGTTTTGCACATTTAAAATTGGAAATGACTTTAGCCACTGTTCTTTCATATGCATTGCAGTGTATGGATACTCTGAATTCTACCTCTACTATCTATTTTTATTATATTAAATTATATGTCAGTAAATTATTTTTTAATGATTGTAAATCGAAAACGAAAAAAGAAATTAATTCTTACTTTAAGATCTTCAACTTTCTTTTTTCCCATTGAAAATACTGTACATATGAAGTCAAGAGAAATGGAAACTGATCGAAAGTGAGAAAATGTAGACAGAGACAAAAGTTCCCTTTTCGGACAAGGGTAGTGAAGTAATATTATGCGGTTAGTTAAGGTTTTTACGTAATTATGGAAGGCATCGGTTGCGATTTGTGATCATAAGACGGCCGTTTTGTCGAATAGGAATGACACACATCAATCCTGTTTCCCTATTTGCCCTTTCGACACTCTTTCAACTGTCCAACTGAATCGAACGTTAGGCCACAACCCGTGAGATTGAATTAATTCAAACGTCAGACCACTGCTTTCTGAAATAACAAATGGAATGATAGATTATTTTTATTAATTAAGAAATTGATAAATATAAAAGACACTCGATAATGAACAATGGATAAAAATCGAAATCTTGTTATTTAAACATGCATAGCCCTTTAATTATTTCAACAATAATTAATTAACAAATAATCAAATAGAATAATTGAGATCCTATCTCTATATGCACATCGAAAAAATTGAATTAGATACATAAAAAACATGTTACTAGTAATCACAAACTACCTTTATTAAAATAATAGAAATGCGTCTATTTATATTGATTAATGAGTTGTTCCTATGACATATGCCGAGGAAATTCACTAAAACATATTTGAAACATAAACTCATTAGACAATTTAATTTGGGATTGGCTTCCACCCATACTCATCATGGATGAATTCGTTTTCTAACAAGGACGAAGGTATTATTTTTTAAGAAAAAAAAATTATCTACTCGGTAGAGGAAAAATTACATATTATAATCGGGATGCTTTTTCAGATGTTCAATAAAGACAAAATTACATATTGCAATTTACATATATTGGTATAATGCTCCTCATTTTTTAGAGCATAATTTTATTCTAAACATCCTCATTAAAGGACTTCATTACAACATTGATTCTCGCAAGTATTTAGTTAATAACATGAACCAGAGAAATTAAGAAGATTAGAACAAGTAATCAATCAGTTAACAAAATGAAAATTCTCCCTAATCTCTCCCTCATCTCCAGTTACACACCAATTGAACCCATTTTAACCATCGATCGAGCAAATTGAGCAAAGAAAAGTTTTTGGTTTTGGAAAGATTTAGCAGTCAAAGCAGCCAAAGAGTTGGTGAGAAGTGCTGCGTCGGACGTAAATAGTCCCTTATCTTCGGCGAGAGCCACGTAGTAATGACTGTCGAAAGATAAAGCACTTCCAGGGTCCATGTCTATTGCTCTGGTACGATCCGTACAGTCCTTCTTCAATTCATCAGCGTAGGTCTTATCTATTGAAGGATCTGTATCATCCTTTCCTGTGAAATTGAATAGCCTTCTTGAGATTATCCCGCAGTGTCCAACTCCAATTGTATGTGCCCCTACAGCACATTTGTGTAAATAATAATTAGTTGTTAATTTTGCTTGATTTTGAATTAAATGAAGAACATTAATTAGTTGTACCGGACAAAGCAATAAGATCGACAAGGTCTATATTATTGCTTTGGAATTGTTGGAGAAGAGTTGTTAAGTTGGCTCTGCAGATGGTAAATTGGCGGAAGCCTCGGAAGCCAAAGAAATCTTTCCATCCTTCCTTCCAAGAAAAACTGGCCATAATGGCTCTTGATACTGTATATATGAAAAATAAGAACGTATTGTTAATTAATTGTCATTTTTATTAATTAAGACTGATTTTTTTACTTAACAAATTAGTGTATACGTACTTGGAAAGAAACTGCATCTCTTGCTGCCGAGGCAACTTTTCAGCACATGACACTTTACCAGGGCATTCTGTTAGTTTTGTATCCTAATCCAATCATTGATATACATTGTCATTATATTTATTATTTAATAAATAGACATTTTATCTCATATCTATGAAATATTGTATTATTTATGACAATAAATCATCCATAAATAGTTATTATTCCTTATGTCATCAAGTGTGTGACTTGATAGTAAAATCATAAGGTAAAATAAATACTATTCTAAAAGTCTCTAAAGAATGTTATCATGAGAATGATAACAAACCAAGATTAGTATGTTGCTAAGAGGATAATCACGTTTTACTGATTATGGATATAGGATATCACTTAAAACATAGATACATGTTAGAGAACATGAATTGGATTAGCCCGCTATGAAAACACTTCATGGATCAATGTCACAAGTAACTTTCATACAGTGATGATGTTTGAGTCCTCTGACTGAAACTCACTATCGACTCCTACATGAGGAATCACATGTTTTTACTTAGTCAAACGTTATCCGTAACAGGGCAACAATAAATGTTATGATTGGATATGTCATGAATCATGTAGAGTAGTGATAGTGAGAGTGATGGATTTCTTCATCTTATGAAGAGTGATATCTCTTGGTCACTTGATTAGTGAGATTGATGGAATGTATGCATACTCGAATGAATTGATAAAGGTGTTTATCAATGTCATTTATTATATCAATCTACTTGAGATCAATAAACATGCTAAGCAATATAAGGTTGATATGTGATCATGCTTTATGCTTAGATGAGATATCATGTGACAAAAGGACTAAATATCAGACTGTAAAAGGTTAACTCAGATCACCGACATCCGCTCGATTTTGGGTTGCCATAATATATTACTAGATACCGCTTATGGACTTTGGGCCAAAATGTTTGGGACAAGGCCCATTGCCAATTTCGAGTTGGTCTATTGGGTCACACACAAGAACAAATTGGATTTGTTACAAAGGTTCCCTCTTTGTGGTGATTGAATTATTAAGATGATTAATTTGATTAATCAATAATAATTCAGAGTTTTATGATTTATGTGTTAAATAAGATTTAATACATAGTCCATTAATGTAATGGACTTTTAATATGAATCACTAGTTATCATGATTATGAGTATTTAATTATATATGACATAATTTGACCCATCTGAGTGATTTATTTTATGATAATGTATCATATAATTAAAGCCCAATAACATTAATGAAACTCATGTGAATTTCGGATAAACCTAACCTAATTAGGAGGGAGAAAATTTGGCACACTCATCCTAATTAGAGGGAAGAAATTCGGTACACACACATCACTCCTCCTATTTTTTAGGAGCCTCTTTCCTTGTGTGACAAGGTGGAATTTCGGCACACACTAACTCATTAGGAGTACATGACTATTAGGAGTTTTATTCTTGTTTGACAAGGAAAATAAAACCCTAATTTGTATGTGACAAAATTAATTAGGAAGTGAATATTCTTGTGGGACAAGAAAGGCAAACCTAGTGAGACTAGGAAAGCAAATTTGACAACCTATTGCTTGAATAGGATGAGGGAAAAATTTTGCAAGGTCAAGGAGGGAATTTTATATTCTTTTATGCACCTATTTAGGTCTCCTCATATGCCTATAAATAGGGTGCAATCATTGTCATTCTTTCATGACTTAGCCGAATTTGAGAGTGCCACTTTCAAAGAGAGAAAATTATTTTGTGAGTTTTAGAATAGAGATTCTAAAAGAAGTGTTAGTATACTTCAGCAATCCTAGGTAAGTTCATTTGTGTGGATACCTTTAGACACGTTTGCGCAAAGGCAACGTGAGTTCGAAGGTGATTCAGAGTTTTTGAATACTAAAAGCTACACCAACACTCCATCCGATCGAACATTCAAGCTTTGGATCTAAGGTAGATCTTCTAACCTTAATCATATATGTTGATGTGCATGGGTCATTGGGGGAATTCAATGCTTAAAATTGTGTTATTTTCGCTGCACTGATTAATTATGAATGCCATAAACGAGCTGCGAATTCTAACAGTGGTATCAGAGCCACTTGCACCATCCGTATATGTGATTCTTTTATATGCGATTTAAATTGATATGTTTGATCTATTCGGCCATGTTATCATGTTGTTGCTGAATTAATATCACTTGTTTATGGTTTACTTTAGCAAGATAAAAATGTTATTATATTTTAAAAGGTCGAATGGAATGTTAATCTTACATAGGATATTAAGATTCACTTAGAAAGTTGATTAGGTTTTGTTTATGCGGTGTTTATAATGAGATTATAAATGGACTGAATCATAATGAGATTATGAGATTCAGGTATTAATGAGATTAATAAAAATTGGAGTTTTAAAATTAGCATATCGTTTCATGAGCAATGCAAATTATAAACCTCCTTCGCAACCGGCTTGCGAAAACCGCTTAAACACATCCAACGCTTAATCAATATAGTTTTTGATTAAATGATTATTATCGTAATTGGATTATTATTGTATTGAATGTTGATTCTATATACATGGTGCGTGACATAACCCAATTAACCCATGAGATTGGATTTAAATTATGTAAGGGTTGGCCTTATGTGCCTATTTCAAATACGACATGCGTGTAGTTATTGGAGAATGTGCCTATTTCTTTTAGAACAGGTTAGTATAGAAATATAAATTATTTGTAAAAGAAGATGGATGTCGTTCGTTGCGATGAAGATCGAAGAACACCCTAGGTTAACCCTGATCTTTCACATTGGCTTGTGAAAAAATCAACTTAGATTTAGGCTTTGTTATGACACGCTTACACTATGCTATAAATATACATGTGATGAATATATGCCATGATGAATGTATGTTTTATCCCACAAACAAACCCGATCCCTACAAATAGTAAGTCAAGAAAAATGTCTTCCATAATCAATACCCGTCAAGGCCTTATTCGTTGGTGTTGTAGGCTCTGCCTTCGCAGGGTGCACTCGATTACCTTGGTAAGGCGAGGGTGGATAATTGTGGAATCCATATTTTGGTTATGGTTTGAATTAATATGGCTATCAAAATGGTTTTGGGCCTAGGGCATAAAAGGGATTTAATGCCGGGACATGAGATGTCAAAATTCCTAGAAATACAAGAGTTATATATGATGTAATTGAAAATAGTTTCTACCTAAATAGCTAAGGTTATGGACTGGCTCAGCTGACTTAACTTTGAATGAAATATGGATCTTGTACCCACCACTTGTTTTAACTTCAGGGATGTTAAATTTAGTGTGAGTTTTTTCACAGACCTCTTATTACAACCTTGCATATTTTATAAGTAGATACAATGGCAACAAACAACAACACATCAACCTTTACATTGCGATAGATCCTTGAGAAGGATAGAATTGGTTGGGACTAACTTCCTTGATTAATCTCAAAACTTAAGAATAGTTCTTAAGCAATAAAGGAAGAGGTATGTCCTAGATACAACGATTCTCAATAAACCTACTCAATGGCCCTCAAGCACAAAAGGATATTTTTGAGAAGCAAAAAAGATAACTCGACGGTTGTCACATGTATTATGCTTGCTACTATGGTTACGAATTTGATTCGAAGCTATAGAGGTAATTGGCATAATAAGGCATCTTAAGGAAATATTCCAAAAGCAAGTCCATCAAGAAAGGTTCTTGACAACCAAGACCAATGACGCTCTTGTGGTTCAAAAGGGAAAGGGCAAGGCTAGGCTAAGTCAAAATGCCTTGGCAAGGGCAAAAGGGAAATCTAAACCCAAAGCTAAGCCAAAGATAACAAAACCAAAAGATGGTGTTTGCTTTCACTGCCATAAAGATGGACATTGGAAAATGAATTGCAAACTCTACTTGGCAGAGCTAAATAAGAAGTGAGACTTCTACTTCAGGTATTTTTGTTATAGAAATCAATATGTCTATTAACTCCTCATGGGTATTTGATACTAGATGTGAAGCTCAAAGAGGTTGAGAAATAGTAGATCATTGATGAAAGGCGAAGTGGACCTACAAGTGGGGAATGGAGCAAGAGTTGTTGCATTAACTTTGCCTAGGGGACTTGTTTTACAATTATAGAATTGTTATTATGTTCCTACTATGAGTACGAATATTATGTCCGTTTCTTGTTTAGACAATGATGGATTTCAATTTATTATTGAGAATAATATTTTTTCATCTATCATGGGGACATATTTTATGGTGTTGCAACCTTATCATTTGGTCTCTATGTTTTAAACTTGGAACGAATGAAACTCATCTATAACATTAATAAAAGGTTAAAATCAAATGATTTAAATCAAACCTACTTTTGGCATTATCGTTTGGGCCATGCAAGTGAGAAACGCATCTCAAAACTCCATAAAGATGGATTACTTGACTCATTTGATTTTGAATAATTTGACACACGTGAATCTTGCTTGTTAGGCAAAATGACCAAGAGTCCTTTTATAAACAAAGGTGAAAGGGCCAATGATCTATTAGGCCTAATACATACTGATGTATGTGAATCTTTTAGTACAAGTGCTAGATGAGGTTATTTGTACTTCATTACCTTCACTGATGATTTCAGCAGGTATGGATTTGTCTATCTTATGAGATGCACATCAGAATCCTTTGAAAAGTTCAAGGAATTCAAAATTGAAGTACAAAATTAACTTGGCAAGAATATCAAAGCACTTTGATCTGATCGAGGTGGAGAATATTTAAGCCAAGAGTTTGACAATCATCTTAAGGAGTGTGGGATTGTCTCACAGCTTACTCCTCCTGGAACGCCTTAATGGAATGACATGTCCAAAAGGAGAAATCAAACCATATTGGATATGGTTCAATCAATGATGAATCAAATAGATCTTCCAGTATCGTTTTGGGGTATGCCTTAGAAACTACTGCTTACATACTTAACCGAATTTCATCTAAAGTGGTTGAAAAGACATCATGTGAGATATGGAAAGGGAAAAAGCCCATAATGTCTTTTCTAAAGATTTGGGAATACGAAACTTTTGTGAAACGACAAGTTTCAGAAAAGTTAGCACCTAAACCTGAAAAATGTATATTTGTGGGGTATCTAAAGGAAACAAAAGGATACTACTTTTGTAACCAATCCTAGAATAAAGTGTTTGTTGCTTGAAACGGTGCCTTTTTTCAAAAAAAGGTTTTTTCCAAAAGGATTAGTGGGAGTAAAGTACTTCTAGAAGAAATAAAAAAACCACAAATAACCGTTGAAGATAGAATGAAGATTCAAGATGACTCACAAGATGTTGTGGAGTCTGAATCTGTGACACAAGGCCTAAGAAGGTCTGGTAGGATTCGTCACGAGCCTGAGAGATATGAATTTCTTATAACTGACGATAAAGGAATTATTCTTGTAGACCACGATGAGCCTACAACCTACCAAAGAGGCGCTTGTAGATCCAAATTCTGTGAGATGACATGAAGCCATGAGATAAGAAATGCAATCTATGTATGACAACCAAGTTTGGAACTTGGTGCATCCATCTGATGGATCCAAAGTCATTGATTGCAAATGAATTTATAAGTTAAAAGACGATGGGATCTTTAAAGCAAGATTAGTTACAAAAAGTTTTAGACAAACTCATGGTATTGACTATGATAAAACCTTTTCACCAGTCGTCATGCTCAAATCCATTAGGATTCTTCTTGCTATAGCTGCATATTACGACTATGATATATGACAAATGAATGTCAAAACTGCTTTCCTCGAAGATGTGTACATGACACAACCCGATTGTTTTATCGATCCTAAGAATCCTAGCAATGTATGCAAGCTTCAAAGATCCATTTATGGATTGAAGCAAGCATCCCGAAGTTGGAATCTTCATTTTGATGAAATAGTCAAAGAGTTTGGATTCATCAAGAATGAAGATGAGCCTTGTGTATACAAGAAGATTAGTGGAAGTGCAGTAGTGTTCTAGTTTTGTATGTCGACGACATCTTGATCATTGGAAACGACATTCTTACCTTGCTGAGCGTCAAGACTTGGTTAGGAAAGTGTTTCACAATGAAAGACTTAGGTGAAGCCTCATGTATCCTTGGAATACAAATCTATAGAGATAGATCTAAGAGGCTCATTGGACTAAGTCAAAGTGTGTACATTGATAAGGTGCTAAAAAGGTTTAGCATGGTAAACTCCAAGAAAGGAATGATTTTCGTGGTTTTTGGAAAGCCTTTAAGTAAGGCTGGCTGTCCTATAACAAGGCAAGTCAGAGATTACATGAGTAAGATTCCATATGCTTCTGCTATTGGATCCATCATGTATGTCATGCTTTGTACACGTCTTGATGTTGCTTTTCCTTTAAGCATGACTAGTAGATACTAATTCGATCCAAGTGAAAGTCACTGGACTGCAGTCAAGAATATCCTTAAGTACTTGAGAAGAACTAATGATATTTTCTTGGTTTATAGAGGATAAGAAGGTGAACTAGTCCTAAGTGGTTACACTGATACTAGTTTTCAGTCTGACCATGATGATTTCAGATCGCAATCTGGTTATGTATTTTGTTTGAATAGAGGTG